>SZWC01007550.1:74557-88430 GCA_023375785.1 Penium margaritaceum
GGGGGGGTGGGGTGGGGGGGCACATACTCTGAGCTGAGGCCATCAGTGACAACCGCGATGTTACCAGCGTCGCCTTCTTGCCCGTAGCCACCGCCGCTGCCACCATCTACAACACCGCCAACACCACCACTGCCACCACCGCTGCCGCCACTGCCGCCTCTGCCATCAGCAGGATTGGGGCTGGTCCAGCTACTGGGCACGCCGAAGGCGCTGGCCCAGCTCTTCATGTCGTCTCCGGTAAGTCAACGGCAGTAGATTTGGGAATTGCCCCTTGTTCCGTCTCCAAACCTCCGGTCTGATGCCTACTGCGCTGAATTCTCACATGAATGCTCAGCTGCCAAACTCTATGCCTTCTGCGGACAGTGTCGTGATGGCGAGGGGCAGTGCATGAGGAGTGGAGGCTCCCAAGGCATCAGGAGAGCTTGTGCTCAGCTGCCTACAATGCGCCTGATCAACGACTTGATGGCTACTTCTGATGACATTCACGCAAAAGGAACCGGATGGGCTCAGTACCCCCACGACTTCAAAGAGCCTGCTTGACCCCGTCGACTCGATCACATCTGCTGTCGTCACGCCTGCCTGTGGCATAGTTGCTGCCCGAGAGTGAGACCAACAGGCATGTCCGGTATTACGGGGGATTGTTTAACCAATGATTACCGGACCGGCATTCGACAGAGACAAATTGGAACCGAACTGCGGCTGAAAACAGCAGGGTGAAGTCCAGTAGCCCCGCACGAAGGCAAGCCAGAAAATTTGCCTGCGCGGGTATGGCCGGATCAAGCTGGAAGGTGGTCAGCGGTTCACGGCTGGGTAGGACCAGCATGCTCTCACACCTACTGCTTCGTGAAGAGGCCGTGATGACATGAAGGCGGGCATGCAAGGCACCCCTCCAGATACGGACAGGAATATCAGTTTTTCGAAAAAAGTCAGCAAATGTGTGGACGGCAGAGCCTCACATGAAGAAAAGGATTACTGTTCATTGCAGGCATTTGTTCGTCCAATTGACACACTCACAAGAAGACAATCCAGGAGCTCGACAGACAGGTGGCTTCCTCGATTGCCTCCGAGAAACAACAGCCTGGCGTGAAGTCGGAACGCACGGTTGACTGGCCTAGGGCTCAAGACGGGGTCACAGGTCATCAGATGGGGTTTTAAAAAACGAGAGGGAACAGAAACTTTTTATCTAACGGTCAATCTAGGACTATTGCTGGCCATCACGGTCACGACATCAGCCATCGTTGATGAGTAAACATTTCACATCTTTCCCGCCACTAGTTCAGTTTTCGTTTTAAAAATTAGTCGTTTGGTCATGCGACATTCGCCACTATGCGAAACACGTAGGTGTTATCTGATCCAAGAGCGGGTAGTTCAACTACACTTTTCCAGTTTCGCGCGGTGACGCCGTGAGCCCATCAGCTCCCCATCGACCCTTTCGGTTAATGGGCGCTGATGGGCAGCAACGAGGACTGATGGGTAGTTTCAGTCACGCTAGGGTTCGGCGGCCGCACAAGTCCATCACCCATCACGGTCATACGCCATCAGTTGTGTCCTATTTTGCGACAGTGACGACGGGAGCGCAAACATGAGGAATTTTTTTATCCAACTAAGAGGGCAATAAGAGAGGAACCTTCACGTCGGAAAAGACGCCATCATTTGGCCAATCAACCGGTTTTCATCCTCGAAAATTCAAGCCCATCACTAATGGCCTCTGACCCGAGCCTGAAAACTTAATAACTAGGCATGTGTGTTGGTGTGTGGGCTTTGGCCTAACACTCATTTGAGGACAGCGAGGTTACTTGGGGTGCGACACGATGCTGGGGTCGAGGCTATGCTCGTCGAGACCCGCGCACCTGGTGAGTTCTACCGGTGTGACGTGGAGACCCATTGCCTACATGTGTTATGCATGATCCATGCATTGAGTGGTCGAGACCCTGACATCCGGACACATTTTCCGGAGTCACGAGGAGAAATTGTTTCTCTCTCTCTCTCTCTCTCTCTCTCTCTCTCTCTCTCTCTCTCTCTCTCTCTCTCTCTCTCTCTCTCTCTCTCTCTCTATCTCTCTCTCTCTTGCATGATGTTTGACATGTGTTACGCATGATCCATGCATGGTGTTGTCGAAACCCGGACACCCGGAGACATTTTCCGGGGTCACAAGGAGACCTTGTTTCTCAATCTCTCTTACATGATGTTTGACACGTAGGTGTGTGATTCACTTCTTGCATGGTCGAGACCCGGGAACTTGGTGGGATGCACCATTGTCACGAGGAGATCCTGTGTTGTGGTGTGCTTGATCGGTGCTCGCTATGATTGGTTACCTGAGCCATCCTTCCTTACCTTCGCTCAGACATCGTTATGTTGACAGTTGTGTCGGCCAAGGGGAGTGTTGGCGGGTGTGGCTTCCACCCGTCACGAGCGACGGCCAAGAGAGCAGCGGTATAGGAGAGTGCGACAACATGCTCCCCGATGCGTCGGCACGTAGTGGACCACCCACTCGCAGCTGACCGACGACAGCCCCAACGTCATGGATGCTATCTCGGACCTTCTGTAGTTTTTCCGCAACCCATCCTTGATGCGGACGCACCTGCCACCGGAGCATCGGCGAGTGGTGGCTCCACCCACCAGCAGTTGCCAGAGAGCTGCAACGACGTCCTGGGTGCATGCCCGGGTGCTTTGCACATTTTTCTGTAGACGCTAGAGTTTTCTCGGTGTACTAGCCTCGAGCCTGATTTTCATGTTTTGCATTGTCTGTCCACCGATCGGTGCCACACTTATGCATGTGACTGGTCGTAGCGTCCGGCTCGAGATTTAGCACCTCTAGGTTCCGACAAAGTAGCGTTCTGGTTTGTCTACGCACAGTTACGGCCAAAACAGTGTTTTAGGGCCAGTATTAGGACAGACCTTGCACAACCGCGTGCGACAACCGTCATGCGTCGCGGCAGGTATTCATGCTGTGGACCTGTCATTCATTAACTCTCTGCATGTGTTTATTTATGGAAGCATATTTGACATTGTGTTCCTGTCATCTAGCCAAACTCTTGCCGTTTTGCGTCCGACATGTGTTGACGCCGCGAGCTAACTGAGCGTAGACGCCCAGCTAGTGGCAAGCGTGCTAGGAAGCTTCTTAGAATTCTCTCTCTGTCGAGGGGACGGAAATACACCAAATAACCATAAGGGTACGCATAGCCACTGCGGAACATGGTAAGTAATATCTATTGATGAGCGCTAGTAGTGGTGGGTTAAAGAGGAATGCTCATAAGCCCGGACATCTGCAAAACCTTCATTCGAAACGCCACCGCAACGTCGTCCTGATGCAGATTGAACGTACGCTTGGAAGTTGCAAATGGCCTATATGTCCGACTCTTTGATAAAGAGTAATGGGTCTTGAGTCATTTCACCCAGTCCTCAAATTCGCATGCAAGCTTTAGACGTCCCATTCCAATGTCCATGGAGCAAATTTTGTATACAAGCCTTTTTTGAAGGATGAAAATGTCTATTTCCCCCTGACCCCCATATACCCCTCAGTCAGAAGAATAAGCATCATGCACCCATCCATCGGAACAATAAACCCCATTTGCCCCTGTCTACCAACAATTAGCCCTATTCATACCCTTGTTTTCACCATGCTCAAACAACGACGCATGTCGTTCCTTAAGTATGGCAAAAATGGGCATGTCATGTTAGAATGCGGCCCTCCATTGTGGCCGTCCCGATGGAGGACCGCGATACCACCGATGGGATTGATATTGCAGGTATAGTTCACTCTGAGCTCTGGGCTCATGTCCATTGCCTTGCAGACTCCTAATGAGGCAAAGGGCACGAACGACTGGGGGAGCAGATGCACAGTGAGCGTACGAATCACCTGCAGACCAGCAATATCCTTGTTTGCTCCACCCATGCTTGCTTCCTTTCTAGTAGCAGAGCCCCCGCTCTACTCTGCTCTCATCTCTTTCAATGCGAGAGCTGTCACACTAGGTGACCTAGATTAGTCTTACCAGTGACATGCTGCTAATTCTGATTGGCATAAATGAATCCCAAACTCAGAACTGGCATTCTCTAATTTTTTTTTCAAGTGGCCTTATGCCCTTGACGTGAGGATGAGCGCCGGCGAGCGAAGCTCGCCGGCCAAGTGGTCAGCTCGGTTAGCAAGTCTCACCCGTAGGACCTCACACTCACACTATTTCAACACTAACTTCACACGCACGCCACGATTTGTCCCCCCGTTTGTCCCTATCTGTCCATAGTGTCATGTTCAACGCAAAGGCGTGAGGGGAGGGGTGTAGCGATATAATAGTGGTGACTATTTTGGTATCAGAGCCGACGAGCCAAAGCTCGTCATGCTACGCAAGAGGAGCGCAGCACCGTCCTAAGAGGACCCGCAGATCAATAGCCGCAGCAACGGGTGAGCCGACTAGCAGCTGAACGGAGCAATAGTAGCAGACGAAGCCGAGGAGAAGTAGTAGCTGCAAAGGTGGCTACGCGTAGCAACACTTACAACACGACGGAAGCACAGTAGCGGGCGGCAGCGGCCGCTCGCAAGTGCGAAAGCAAGCAGTAGCCATAATGACGGCTACGCGGCCACGGCGTACTCGGTAGGTGCACGAAGCAGCAGTCGTATCGGCGGCAGCGTACAGAAGAGAGCGGCAACCGTAGCTAGCGGCTGCAACATTTTGCAGCAGCCGTAGTTCCTGTTACATATCCGCCGTGACAGTTGCACAGCCGCAGCACTGGCTACAACCGCGTGGATCAGCAGTTGCAGTGGCGGTTGCATGCAGAAGCAAGCAACAGCGACCAACAACAGCAACCATAGGTTGCGTGAGTAGGCAACAGCCGCCGGTGTGGTGATGACTACTACACAACGCTGCATCTACAACGTTGGTACCGTGTACTAGCAGTAGCAGTAGCAGCCGTAGCGACAGTAGTAGCAGCGTCACATTGCCGTCACATCTACTCTCTGGTATTCCCCTCCCCCTGCTAGTCGGGTTCCCCTCTACTCCTGAGCTGGTACGGGTGGATCAGGTACAATGGTGGTCCTCAACAACCCCTCCCAGATTTCCAATGCCCAATGGGGCATGGGAAACGCTACAAAAATCTTTGGGCACTGAAGAGGGGGGTCATTTGACAATTTCAAGGCTAAAAAAGGTCTCTCCCAGATTTCCCATGCCCACTGGGGCGGGGAAAACGATGCCGAAATTTTTTCGGCAACGTGAGGGGGGTCTATTGGCGGTCTCCAGGCTGAAAAAGGCCTCGACATTGTTCCCACGTCCAGTTGGACAGGGTAAATGCTGCCAATTTTTTTCGGTAGCAGTTTTCACCCAACAGTAGTACTAATGGCAGCAAAACGCATGTGCAGCACTCCACCAAGCTCCGTGCCAAAGGACGCACCTATCGGAGTCGGCAGTACAAACTCCACTATGGATGCTGGCACTGCCGCCTCCGACGTGGCTGGCGGCACACCAGTCGTGACGCGGGACAAATCCCCGTTTAGTCCAAGCTTGCTGACACGTGGCCTACGAGAGTTACGTGAGCAAGAGGCTCAACAGGCTGAACTGATGGCCAAGCAAATGGCTGATATGTTCAAGCTGTTTCGAGATGTAGTCCAGCCACAATAGTAGTAGCAATAGAAGCACTAGCAACAGAAACAGTAGCAGCAGTAGCAACGGCGGCAGCAACAATAGCAATAGTGGTATCAGCACCACAAGCAATAGGAGGAGTAGTACTAGCTAATCCGTGACATTGTGTGCAATGGAAAGAAATCCACGATATCATCATCAGCAAGAGACTTTGACTAGCAGCACTTGTCACAATTATACTGCACTTGAACTGGATTTCATCATTTTCTTGATGCCTATGGTTGTGTTTTTAATACCACACATGAGTTTCAAGAGTGAAAATACCATGCTATGTGGTCCAATTCTGATAGAGACAATCACTACAAGAAATACAGCTCTATGATGCAGTGCCCACTGCAGCTGCAGGAGCAAAATCAGGTATTGCATCGGGACTTGTTATGGTAGCCGGACCAGTAGTAGCAATTTTGTTGTTGTCAATTTTTGTAGTGGTGGTTGCAGTAGTTCCAGCAGCCATAAGATTCACCTTAGCATCAACTGTTGGAAAGAGCAACACGAAAAGCTGTCAAAGAGGCAGTGACTAGAACAACACAAAATAGTGCAAAATGTCAAAGGAGCAGCAACTAAAGAGCAGGACCTCCCCAAAATTATTCACAAGGCTGGAGCATCCATGGTAGGAGTTGTGATGACACACCCAATGAGCGATAGCTGGAGGAGCTGATGTGAAACCTACACCAAAAATAGCAAACACACACACAAACACACACACACACACACACACACACACACACACACACACACACACACACACACACACACACACAGAAAAGAAAAAAAAAAGGGAAATAAAACAGTGTTTGTGGATGCATTAGTGATTACGGAGGTTGTGGCAGTTTAAGGTGTATTCTAATAGCACCGTATGGACTTCAACAGATGAAGTAGCACCATATGAACTTCAACAGATGAAGTAGCAACAGCAGCAACAATGGTTGAATTGCATTGGTGCCAGCAGCGTCAACAACAATTGTTTGCATAACAAGAGCATCAACAGCTATTACATTTATTCATGTGGCACCCCAATCCCACCTCCCCCTTGAATTGCTGAAAGCTTCAATGTAGTAGTTTTCAAAGCCACAATGGCAGGAGAAGTGGTGGCCATAGCCATTGCAAAAAGAATGACGGCTGTAGTTGCAGTACTGTTGCTCATTTGTCTGAATTTTGATGGTTCAAACGGTTCGCCTTCCATTTGAGGATCCAATAGCTTCTGGATCCTCAACCCAGGAGCCACTCATTACTTGGTGTAGAACTGCTCCATCTTCCTCTTGTTGGCCCCATTTGGCACAGCCTTGTTTGGTCTTACTAGCTCCAAAAGAAGGACTCCTGTTTGCTTTGTTTGCAATGAAGTTGTCTGACATGTTGGTCATGCCTGTGCGTGAGGCCGGCCTACTTTCTGTCATTACCCTTGGTGGGCAAGGACCTTCGTTCCTCATTGTATCACAGTGTCTGTTCGTCTTGTAGTTGCCTTGTGCATCGTGGCATCCGCTTGAATAACCTTTATCGTGTGCCAAAAATCTCTCTTCTTCTACTTTTGCTGCATCTTCACATGACTAAGCTACCTTGTCTCGAGTGCATGGCGCAAGAGAAAATTATTTTCTCGCATCATCACCCATCGCGTTCCAATTCTTGCACCCTTTCTCTCATGCTGGAAAATGTGGTTTGTGGGTGGTGCCCTCCATCCGTCTCCACCCTCCTTCCTCAGCTATGGCCCGTGCACCTTTTGACCCTCTTCCCTCATCGCCACCGCCCTGTGTGCCTAGGTCTTCCGTGCCTGCATGGTCTTCTGAAACTTCTCATCCTCAGATTACGTCGTTTTTGCTTGCTTTTTCACCTTCGACATTGCCCCCTTTGGCTGCATTGTCTATGCCTGAATGAAAGCCCCCAGGTCTTTCCCTTGCTCCTCCCTTCCCACCTGCTGGCTCTCCCTCTTCATATCTTTACTCTACCTTTGCATTGTGAAACGGAAACTATGAGATTTCTCTCTACATCATCGTCAATCTTCGTGGTTCCACCTGGTCCACTTGCCTCGCCGCCCGAGTCAGCCTCCCCCTCACTACAAACTCTACATCCACTTCTGTTCTACAACCTTTTCCTTGTGGTTGACGCCATCCCTTGACATTCGACTGCATGCTTGGAAACCACCCATGGTTGCTCAACATCGCCCTCACCATCCCTTGAGTTCCATCGCCCATCTGTCTACTCCAACGGTCCCCCGTCTTTCTTCGGTCGGATCCAACTACTGCCAGTACCAGCCTTGTTGCTGTTGGTCTAGCCGCGGCTGTTGTTTGAAGCAAGCCTGCTCTTGGATACTCAGTGGTCCTACAGGAGTCAAGCAAACTGCTGTTAAGGAATCTGTCCCTCCTTTTTGTGAAAGGGGAGGTTTTTGTCGCCATCACACTGGTTTTGAATGGCGTCATTATTTCTCCTGAGGGCCGAGCGCAGTGAGCAAGATTTGTTGTGCATCAAATGTGGTTCTGTGTGAATGTGTCATGCCCGAGCAGCTACACGCCATGAGAGAACATGTCTATGTGGAATCTCTACGAATTTGGGAGTAAGGTTGTCGCAGCAAGTTAGCTTCAAACCTCCACCGAGGGGATTGACAGTGGGACAGGAAGATGATGGTAGTAAATGCGATTATTTTCTCCCTATTTGTTCATTTTGTGAATCCTGGATGACATTTCCCACTGGAATGGTTCACACGGATCTGTCGCTGCTCAAGCAAACCTGCACATCTCATGATTCCATGTTCCCTGGATGATGACACTGAGGTGCGATGGTTCCCATGATTCAAACATTGTACCTTGTCTCCAGACAGCCCTTCCCAAACCCACATAGAAAAGTAAGGTCGTGGAAACAAACAGCTTTGTTCCCACATCACCGATTTTCCAAGGGCATAATCCCGACCAACAGCCTCATCGCAGCCATGCTCTGATCCTCCCCACTCACTGCATGAGGCCATTTCAGCATCACCCCGAATGCAGCACAGTCCAATTGACCAAGGAACTGGGGGACTGAAAAGCCGAAAAGCTGAACTGGAAGACATCTTCCCCTCCATCCCTTGAATAAAGGAAAGAGGATGTCTGGGACTTGGCCTGTAAAAAGTAGTCCTGGCTAGATGATCACTCCCTTCAGAAACCCTCAGCATCCCTCAGCATCCCTTAGCATCCCTCAGTAGCCATCAGCAAGGGGCACCCCAGTCTCAGCCAGCCAATCAGATGTGCCCAGGAACTGCGGAGGGAGGAACTGCGCAACGTCGTTGTCTGGGAGAATGCCAGGCTTGGCCCACGCCACGCGCGGAGTGACAAAGCCAGGGCCTCTGTTGTTGAACTCTGCGTAGAACGGAGTTCCTCCGTAGTTGTCGCCGTTCCAGTCTAGCCAGCCCTCGGGCGCTATCACCTGCTCTCACGAGATGGCAAGGGAGAGGATGGGTGGATCACAGTCGTGTGTCAGTCAGTTGGCCGACAAATCGGTGCAGTGGGGGCAAACGCATTCGGCCGCACTAGATAGAAGCCCGAGGAGGGAAAGGAGTGGAGTCCAGAAAAATGAAAAATGAAAGGAAAAAAAAAGGGGAGGGGGGGGGGGGGGGGGGGGGGGGGGGATGTGGGGCGAAGAGGAATGATTGAGCGAGCGGTAGAGGCAGCACTCACTTCCTTCACTGGAGCAGAATGTGCTGAATTCAGCAGATGCTTAAGTGAATGGGCAACGCCAGGGAAGGCAACAACGTCAAAATTCATGAGGCATATGGAAACGGCTGTGACAGCGATTGAGAGAAACCCACCGAGTCCAAGTAGCAGCTGATGTACACCGTG
Organism: Penium margaritaceum; assembly: GCA_023375785.1. Classification (NCBI taxonomy): domain Eukaryota; kingdom Viridiplantae; phylum Streptophyta; class Zygnematophyceae; order Desmidiales; family Peniaceae; genus Penium; species Penium margaritaceum. The sequence continues at coordinate 83,991 of SZWC01007550.1, forward strand.
CGTGCGTATGGACGCCACGGGCGGCCCAAGTACGCCTTGGTCTGCGGCATGACTGCGTTCTCCTGCTTGATCCAGGACCCCACAAACACGATCCCTGTGGGGTCCGAGTCGGACAGGCGGCTGGACGCGGTGACGGTGATGAAGGAGCGCTCGCGCATTTCCACCGTGCAGCGGTCGATGACGACAGCGCCGTTGCCGAAGATGAAGTCGACGGTTCCCGAGATGTAGCACTTGTGGAAGTACTGCCGCCCCGTGTGCGTGTACAGCGTGTCCTATTGGAAGGGTGCGGAGGTTCAGAGAGAATGAGGGGTTGAGGGGCTTAGAGCTTGAGAGGCTGAGGGGATGAGGGAATGAGTGGATGATTGGTTGAGGGAATGAGGGGATGATGGGATGAGTGGATGAGGAAGTGAGGGGCTTGGGGAGGAAGACAGCTGGGTAGCATGAAGAGTGAGATTGAGAGAATCAACAACAGAAATTGCAGACTGCCGTGAGGGCGACTTGGCTGGAGGAGAGGGAAGGGGATTTTGAACAGGGGGTTGAGGTGGGATAAGGAGAGATGAAAATGGAAGGAGAGTCAGCATGTGAGCAAGAGAGGGAGAGAAAAGAGGGGAAGATGGCGGAGGAGGCAGGGGCGAGAGCTCAAACCCAACAGAAAAACATGCCATGGAATCCTTTCAACAATGAAAAGAGTACCCACCTGAAATCCAACGAGCTCGCATTCGAAGAACGCAGCCATGTCACTGGTCGTGCGCAGCGCCACTGCCTGCCCGGCATCAATGCCTGCTGTGTTCTCTATGCGGATGCGGAACGCCACGAAGCCCACTGCCGAAACACCTGCAACTCAAAAGGCGGCCAGAAAAATCGCCAAGGAACACCCAGGTTCCGCTGTGTTCTCTATCCAATGTTTTCTTCAGAAGAATGGGCCGAAGACAATGCATGGAGGCGAATTCCTCATCATTTTATTTTTCTGCAGGACATATATTTCTAAAATGCTTTGCAAAGCATTGAAGAAACAGATCTCCCCCGGGGATGTGCTGTCGGCGCAACTTTTTGTTACAGAATTCGAATGTCCTGACAAGGTTTTCAGAGGAGGCTTATCGAGGCGGAATAAGGTCTGCGGAAGAAGGTGTGCGTTCGAGGGTCAGTGGAATGAGATCCGCGGAAGAAGGTGTGCGTAACAAGGTCTGTGCAACGCATGGTCTGCACTGCATAGTGAAAGATCCCCACTCAACAAGAATCCCCCTCCCAGACATCCTCCCAGACATCCTCCCAGACATCCTCTCAGACATCCTCCCAGACATCCTCTCGGACATCCTCTCAGACATCCTCTCAGACATCCTCTCAGACATCCTCTCAGACATCCTCCCAGACATCCTCTCGGACATCCTCTCAGACATCCTCTCAGACATCCTCTCAGACATCCTCTCAGATGTTGCTCGCAGACCTCCTTGCAAACTGCCTTCCATCCTGCCACATCCTCAACCTGTCCCCCTTGCACCCTTGTCCACAAACTGCCGTCCCCTGACGCCTTCTTCTTGGCATGCAGGAAGGATGGGGTACAAGGGAGGGAGTGGCAGAGTGAGGCAGGAGAGAGAGAGCGGAGACCAATCGAACCAAATTTATGGCAGGACTGCATCGTGAAGATGACACCAGAAGAATCCCTGCAAAGAACTCACAACATCTGAATGTTGCCCTTGTTGGGCCCAGCCCATCCATTCACTTTTCACATGACCAATAGTCTCCAAGATGTATGATGGTGATGCTGCCACCGGAAATGCTGTCCTATGCAGAAATGGTGGTGGGTGGTAGTTTTACCTCATTCTTCTAGAATGCTTCAAAGAAATCGGAATCGGGGAGGCAACTGGAGGGGGAGGGGGGGGGGACTCCTGTACTTACCCACGGTCGCCGAGTTGAAAGTGGTGGTGCCGCCGGCGCCTACGCTGTCCGATGCGGAGATCACTGTGGTGGTGGGATCTGTCCCCATGATGGTGATGTAGGACTTGAGGATGAGCAGCTTCTCCTTGTACACTCCAGGCTTGAGAAGGATGACGTAGCGTGTGCCATTCTTCTTTGTGTTGGTGCACGCGTCAATCGCCTCTCCGATGGTTCTGTAGTCGCCGCTGCCGTCCTGCGCCACCACCGCATTTGGAACGAGAGTTGGTGCTCCTGGGGGAGGCGGCGTGGAAGGGACTCCGGTTGGGGGCGATGGTGTGTAGTCGGACGGAGCGGAGGGAGGAGGAGGGAAGTAGGATTCTGTAGGAGGGGAAGGATCTGATGACTGGAGAAGCCTCCGAGGAAGTGCGTAGCGCTGCGCCCTTTCCCAATTGGCCGAGAAGATCTTGCCTGATGTGATCAGCTGCTCGACGTGATCCATGTCCAGCCAATCAGGAACTTCCGTGCCATCAAGCACTCGGGCAGTGGCACTTTCTCCTCCTCCCCTCACAGCTTCTCCATCTTCCCTCACTCCCGTGAGCTTGCGGCTCAGCAGCCGGCGGTGCGGCCCAGCAACGAAGTCGATGTCCGAAGCAGCATCGCCAGCAGCAGCGAATGTGAGAGTGAGAGAGTTGGCCAGCAAACCCTCCGCTGTTGTCAGTTGCGCCTGCAGCAACGAAATAACAAGAGGAGAAATTGGGGGCAGGTTTGCGAGCAGTATTCGGACATAATCCGCCACACCAGACATCGCGAGGAGAAATAGCCAAAGGAAGCTCCGTAGATGGTGCATCAGGAGCATCGGCATTAGGATCCACTTTTCTGCTTCTGCTACCTCCTTCCTGACAAGCCTTGACTGGTGTTGGAACCTCAAGCCCCCCCCCCCCCCCCCCCCCCCCCCCCCCCCCCCCCCCCCCCCCCCCCCCCCCCACTTCCCCCCTAGGTCAGCCTGAGACTGCTGTCTGCATACAACTCTACAAAGCATGAACTTCGATGCCGAGGCTGTCGACCAATGACCGAGGTGCATCCGTGCCCTCTCAGAGAAAAATGAGTATTTTACTTACAGCCAGATTGACATTTTGGCTGAAAGCACCTCCGGCACTCACTCACCCGAATGCCTCCGATGTCGCCGACCACAGCAGCCGCAGCCTTCCCATAGTACTGCAGGTCCTCCACGCAGTCATGACTCAGAGTTCGCGCCGCCGACACCCAAATCGGCGCCGCATGCACCGCCTTCATGTGCTCGCTGGGGCTGGCATTCGTGTTGGCATTGGCCCCACCACCGGTGGGGCCCACCAGCGCCTCCTGCGTGGCCTCGAGCTCCGCCAGCGCGTCCGCCAGCTCAGCTTTGCAGTCCAGCGTGGCGCGGTGCGCCTGCGTGTCGTTTGGGACCACGGCCTCGAGCAGCGCCACACGCGAAGCCAGCGCCTGCACCTCCCGCACCGACGCCTCCACAGAGAACCCGGCCACTGCCGCACGGGCAGCCGTTTCCACCAGCTGGCGAGAGGCCCTGGCAGAAGCGGAGGCTGGATCAGCAGCAGCATTGGCAGCAGCAGTGGCCGTGGCAGCAGCGTTAAGGGCCGAGAGGCGGCGTCGGTGGCCCACAGTCCTGGGACTACCGTGCAGAAGTGCCGTGTCCACGGCGATGCGGCAGAGAGAGGGGTCGTTTGCGGCATCGCAGAGGTTGTAGAAGTGATCCCTGCTGCCTACGTCATAGCTGCTGCTGCTGCTGCTGCTGACGCCTTGCACCAAGTTCAGCACAGCAAGGGCCAGGATAAGTGAGAGAACCTCAAGGAGAACGGGGAGGAAAAGGATGGAGCTGCTACTGCCAGTCATTCTTCCCTTGCGGAGGGGTGCATGACCCATCCTCCTGTCCAGGCAGAGAACGTCCCCCTCCTCCATCACCCGCGCCATGCTGGCAGTGGGCAACCTTCTCAAAAACTGCAGGGGTGGAGAGCAGTTCAGGTGGCTGGTAGAGGTGGAGCGGTTGTGTCAGGGTCGCCACTGAAGGCGGGGAGGGTCAGCGACAAGAAGTTGCTGTGTTGTGATCAATGGTGGAGAGGGAAAGCGCTGCAGGACTACACAGTGGAAACTGTGTGAAGACACTGAGGGCGTCTCCTTTATGAGAGAGGATCAGCGACAGCCTACTGCAGCTGCCAGCGATAGTGTTGCTGCTACCGGCACTGTCGCTGCCGCCTCTGCTGCTGCTGCTTCTGCTGCTGCAGCAGCTGCTGCTGCTGCATCTCCTGCTGCTTCTGCTGCTGCTGCTCCTGCTGCTGCTGATGCTACTGCTGCTCCTTTTGCTGCTGATTCTGCTGCTGCTTCTGCTGCTTCCGTTACTGCTGCTGCTGCTGCTGCTGCTGCTGCGGCTAGCCCTGCTGCCCCTTCTGCTGTTGCTGGTGCCTCTGCTGTCCGAATGGCAAAGAACGGCGCGTGAGATCGCGCCACGTGGCGCAACAGCATGCGTGCGTGACTGGAGACTCCAGCCTGGAGTTGGGTCTGAGCATACAC
>SZWC01007550.1:110952-126869 GCA_023375785.1 Penium margaritaceum
ATACCAACGATACACGTATGATCAAGCAACTAGCATATTTGAGGAAGAATTTTTTTCCACACATGTGTGCATTTTCAATACACCTAGCACTCTCCATCTGATACACTACCCGCAGGAACATCCCGGTACACTTTCATGGAGGCAAAGGGGGTTGTCACGTGTCCATAATGAAGTCGAGTCTATTGTATACAATTCCCTGTGTTGTGCAAATGCCAGAACCTACGCACATTTGTTATGGTTTTCATGTTCAATTGAAAATTCAAACCTCATAAAACATGGCTCGATTCGTGATCCTGTTTAAGAAACAAAATTCTCCTTCTAGATTGACCACCTACAAAACTTCCATGACTATATGTTTCACAGATTCATTGACTTTGTGTTCTCATCACAAAGGAAGCTCATGGAAACATCATCTTGTACACAAGTGAATAGCCTCGACTGTGCTCACAAATGTGCCATGATACAATGGCCCATACACTCATCCATTACACTTGTTCCATTTAGGATTCAGATACAGGAGACAAGGACTTCTCTACTCGAGGGAATCATAGATCAAGTCCAAGTAAAAGGAGAAAGGACAAAGGCAAAGTCTACTGGCTGTGTGTACAGCCAGCTTGGGTTGCGATGGTACATGGCAAACAACACAAGTTGCAGTGCCTTTGTATTATGCCACTTGCAGCAAAAGCATCCGATGAAGTTATAGTACAAACATACCACTTTTAACACACGTGCTGATATCTTTGGTACCAACACCAAGACAACAATTTTCTTGTCCAATGAATACTACAAAAGATTAACTCTAAAATCTAGGATTACATAACAATGTGTAAACATAAAGAAACCATTCTTATGGAGTCTTGTCTATGAAGGTACAAAATCACTTTATTGTTGGATATCAAGTTCATTACTGGAGATTATCCATGCAAATCAAGAATATACACAAGTTACATTGTACATAAAGGCAACTAACTGTACCTCTCATGTTCTTCAAGTGCTATTGTAAACTCCTAAAGACTATGCTAGAGTATCAACGCCTCCGATGTCACTTGGATAAACAACCAATGGAGTTGGGACTCGAGGGAACAACCTTTTTTTCATCTCTTTGAGAAACACCTTGACCTTGACACTAGCCTTATGATTAGCAGATCCAATAGTGTGTCTTATCAAGGCCATTGATACATCTCATGAGAAATCATAAATATTCTCCAGCAAGACAACGGTTGAGAACTATTGGTCATATACATGCCACAAAAGCTATGCGAGCCGGAGCTAAGTTATGTGGTGCATGAGAAAGAATATACAAGTATCTATGCACTCAGTCGTGATATGGCGGTGGTATGTGGAATGTATATAGTGTATCAGCGGCGCCAACCACCATGACCTAAGATATCTAGAGACACAGCCAAAATCAAACTATTTAAAAAATCAATGGATGGAGTTCCTCAAATCCAACGTCAACCTCAACATCGAGTACCGACATGGAAAAATCAAATTCAGCAGATGCTTTCCATTGACGACCAGACTTGAAGGCCAAGGTTAGCACGATTCATTTTAAACAAGACTTGTACACTAAGCTACTGTTTACATTGAGGTACAAACAGTCTAGCGGATACAACAATGCCAAATGGTGAACCAATGCTCCATATTGGCCACAACAAAACTCTCACTAGCACGCTGTATTCGCGACCAAAGAACCGTGGCGCATGCTATTAGAGGAGTGCCATACAACCGGTCTAGGTGGAAACTTCCATAAGGACAAGGCACTCAAGAAAATTGTGGAGTACCACTGGTGGGAAAGCATGTAAACTGGCGTCGTAAACTGTGCTTACAACGTGCACAAACATGTTGTGTGTACACCCTGCACGCGCACGCATGCAGGGTGTGCGTGTAAATGCCGAGCGCAACCCAAGAGGCCGTGACATGGTGGGACGTGCGTCTCATGAGAAATCAGGACAAGCATAGAGTAGCCCTAAACTAGGCTCTCTGACACAAACAGCAACAAACGTTTGCTACTTCAACACGATAGCGCAAGCAAGGGTGGATGCCCCAAGCAGAGGGCTTGGACACCACACCACAAGCCCCAACGGAACATAACAAGCCGGAGCATGCCCGCCATGTGGACGGCAACACAGGGCGCCGGCTGACACATCGCGCCAAGAGAACCACCCAGAAGCACACGGCTGAAGCGCCCGGACGTAACACTCGGCCAGAGGCACCCATCCAAAGGCACTCTGCTAGAAGAACTCCTCCAAAAGCACCCCACCAGTAGCACCTGTCCAGAAGCGCCTCCGCCAGGAGCACCCCACAGGAAGCACACCACCGAAATACCCCGTCAATAGTAACCATCCACGAGCACTCGACGCACCCTGCCAAGAGCGTCACACGGCCACGAGTGGCAGTCCCGAAGCGCCCAGCGAGGACGAGGAGGGTGCCAGAGGAGAAACTCAAGGACCTGCACCCCATCACCCAGAGGGGCATAGTAACGGAGGCACCAACAAGACACAAAAAGGGGGGGGTGCAGGGGGAAGAGATAGGAAGGAGAATGGGCGGAGATGGATGGGAGACATCACTCCGGTGACGGAGGGTATCGGTCAGAAAAGAACCTGCAAGAGAGATGCGTACGGAGGGGAGAGGCGCAAAGCACGCGAAGGAGCGGAGATGTAGCATACGAGCGGTCATCGAGCAGAGGACCAAACCACGCACGTAAAGGGAGTGGGGGGAGGAGAAAGATGGTAGACTCTGTCTAGCGGGGGTAGGGTCCAAAGACCAACAGAGGCGATACTCAAAGCAAAGGCAGGCTGGTGGAGAGCCTTCGTGAGGAAGTCTGCTAGGTAGAATTGAGCAGAGATGAACCGGAGAGAGACATTTCCAGTAGCGACAACATCGCGCACATAGTGGTGCTCAACATTGATGTGCTTGGTGCAATGATGAAGCGCACCAGCATTCCTAGCAATAGACAACCCACTCTCACTGTCTGTGGGAAGAGGTACAGCTGGGGTGGGGAGACGAAGCTCGCCAAGAAGGCGACGAAGCCACACCGCCTCGGCGGCAGCACCACCTAAGGCCATGTACTCAGCCTCCCCAGTGTTGTGAGCGACACAGCCTTGCTTCCCGCTGCGCCAGGATATGGCAGCAAGGCCGAGGAGGAAGATGAAGCTGCTACTGCTACGAGTCTCTGAATCGCGGGCATAGTCACTGTCAACATAGCCCGCAAGGAGAGGCACGCCCGACCTAGCCGGGAAGGCGAGGCCGGCACGAGAAAAACCAAGAACGTAGCAAAGGACGTACGCGGCTGCCAGGAGGTGGGCCGTACAAGGCTCACGGGCATACTGGGCCTGGACGTTCACCGCGCAGGCAATGTCTGGGTGAGTGGTGCCAGTGAGGTAGGTGAGCGCAACACGATGGACTGAAACATGGCGGTGGACTCCAGCGCACTGGACTCCGTGTCGTGCGCCACGTGAAGGGCGAGTTGGGTACCCGGTGGCATAGGTGAGGAGGTAGCAGGGAGATGGCGGGAGAGGTCAATAACAGACACAAAGCAGTCTGCAAGACACTAGACAAAGCGCTCTTGATGGATCAATAGACAGCCAAGAGGGCGCTCGATCTGCATCCCCAAGAACATGGCCGCAAGGCCAAGATCCTTCATGCGCTACGCCAAGAGGAGACCCTTTGCCTCGGAGATCGTGGAGGAGGAAGGAGATGTGATGAGGAGGTCTTCCATGTACACCAGAATGAAGGCAGAAACGAGAGTCGTGCCGCCGACAAAGAGGGAGAGGTCAGACTGGATAGGGCGGAAACCGCCACGGACAAGGGTGGATGAGAGGTCCTCATTTCAGCAACGAGGGGATTGGCAGACACCGTAGAGCGTGCGACGGAGACGATAATCTCGTGCGGTACCATCGGAGAAGCCAGGAGGCTGGACCATGTAAAGATCCTCCTCAAGACGGTCGTGGAAAAATGCGTTGTTCACGTCCATCTGGTAAAGCTCCCACACATAGTGGGCCGCGAGACAGATGACAACGTGACTCGTCGTCAATTGACCGACAGGGGCGTAGGTGTCGGTGAAGTCTACGCCGGGAACCTGGGAGTAGCCCTTGGCGGTGAGGCGAGCCTTGTACTGGTCGAGGAAACCCGAGGCCGTGAATTTCTTACGTAGAACCCACTTGGCCTTGATAGTCGTGCGACCAGGAGGAAGAACAGCGAGCTCGAGCACGACATGCTCAACCAGGGCGGCAAGCTCTGCAACACAAGCCGCGTGCCAGGCAGCAACGTTCGGACGAGCAAGGGCGTCGGAGAGGGTGAGGTGATCAGACTCGTCAGGGGTGAGGGAGAGGAGGAAGTGGGCGGGATGGATGTGACCGCAAGTGCACATGAAGACGCCATTGCGCCGATGAAGTAATGGCTAGTGCAGGCATTGAGCGCATAGCAAAACTCGAAATGAAAGAAGTGGCAACCGTGGGTGTGACACACATGGAGTGTGTAAGATGATAGAGGGCGGGAGGGAGGGAGCACAATAGCAGAGGAGGGAAGAGGTGAGGATGGGAGGAGGTCTGAAAGTGCTTGAGAGGAGGGAAAGGGGAAGGGGGAGGTGGAGAGGAAGGTGGAGAGGAAGGTGGAGGGGCGGTAGACGAAAAGTCATAAATAGGGACAAGGGAAGCGAGAGGGGGAGAAATGGGTGATGACACGACGACGAGAGGAAGTGTACAAGCGAGAGGAGAAGAGGAAGAAGGAGAGAGAGACAAAGAGGAAGGGGGAATAGGCATAGTGGAGACCGGGGAGGGAGAGGGAGGGGACGGTGCAGGGACGCGTGACGAGGAAGTGATTGAGGACGAGGAGGAGGGCAGGGGGACGACGAGGAGGGGGACAGAGGTATTGGTGAGAGCACGAGGGTTGCAAGAGTGGTTGCAAGAAGAAATAAGAGAGGAGGGCGGAGGGGTGTCCAAGACAGAGGGAGGGGACGGAGAGGCAGAGACTGGCAGAGCAGGAGGAGGTACGCGAGGGGAGAGAGGAGGTGGGGGAGGAGGGACAGAAGGGCAAGCCCAGGTAGCATGTGTACGCATCCACAAGTGGGGTCAAGGGGGAACACCAAGAAGAGAAGCCAGGCTTGGGCCGGGCGGGTGGGGAAAAACTGCCAAAGGAGGAGATGCACAAGGGAGGGGAGCGGACGACGGAGGGGACTAAGAGGGAGGAGGAAGGGGTGGAAGGGTCTCACGAGAGGATGTCGGTAAGAGGAGTGAGGGGCGAGGGGTGGGTAGTGGAGGCGGCCGGGGGTGAGGACGGTGGAGACGGTGTCACTGCAACGGGGGCGGGACCGTCCACGAGAGGGACAAGGGAGCATGCCCATGAAGGGGCGTCATCTGGGATATCCTCAATGGAGAGGAGAACATGGTATGCACAGCGAGTGGGAGAAGTCGTACAAGGGGAGCCCGCAGCCTGGGCCGCAGTCAGAGCAGGGGGAATTGGAGGAGAGGAGAGGGGGAAGCTGGGAGGAGATACCGATGATAGCACAGGAGATGGCAGGAGGGGAGGGAGGGGAGAGACAGACGGCGGACCGCCACGACGGTACGAGGGGGGTAAGGGAGGCGGGAGAGGAAATGGAGGTGGGGGGAGGGAGAGGGAAGAGAGGGGAGAGGTGGGACGGGAGGGGAGGGAGAGGGCAAGGGACTAGGGGGAAGAGGAGAGGCGACAGACGCTGGAGGAGGCCCCCTCGTGGAGGCGGGGATGGGTGCAGGAGGAAGAGGAGGAGCCGAAGGACGAGGCGGGAGGGCAGACAAAGATGGTCGGGAGGAAGGGGGAACAGGGGGAGGGGGGTGAGAGATCGGTGGCAAAACGGCCAAAGTGGGCACGAGAGAAGGGATAGGAGTAGGGATGGCGGCAGGTGGAGGAGGCACGGTGGGGATCACTGAGAAAGGTGGAGAGGGAGAAGGGGCACCAACGACCATGAGGCCGTCGGAGGTGTAGGCCGTGGCAGAGGTCGGGGAAGGGAGACAACGATCCGCACGGAAGTGCCATAAGTCAGCTGCTCGAAAAAGCGAGTGTGATAATACTCGATGAGTCGACGGGCAACCAGGTCCCAGAAACGGTGTGTACGTGAATGAGGTGCAACCCCAAGGGTGACGCAAAGGCGGCCAAGCGGATCAAGCTTGCCAGACCGAGACAAGGGAGCAAGGTAGACGGTGGCCATGGTTCCCCAAGCCACAACCTGACTGAGGTCGGTACGGCGACCAAAGAACAGCTCAAATGGTGTGGTGTCGGGGGCGAGGGGATCATGTGGGATCCGGTTCCAGACCCACGTGCGACAACGTGCAGCCTCAGACCAAAAGCTGCGGCCTCGATCAAGGAAGCCTACCTCAGCCATCATCGTGCGGACTCCCTCAACGAGTATGCGGTTCCAGCGCTCGGCAACCCCATTGTGCTATGGAGAATAGGGAGCAGAGAGCTCATGAACCACACCCTCATGGTCAAGGAATGATGATGTGGCACTAAAGAACTCGCCACCGCGGTCGAACCGAAAGCGGAATAGCAGGTGACGACTCTGTCTTTGTGCGGAGGCGTACCACAACTGGATGGTCTAGGCAACATCGGTCTTTGCCCGAAGGAAAAAAAACCATGTGCAATGAGAATAGTCGTCGATCAAGCTGAGAACATATGAGCCATGCTCAGCGAGATACTCACAATGGAGAGGACCAAGGATGTCGGCATGTACAAGCTCGAGAGGAGCAGATGCGCGTGAGGGGGAGGAGGGGAAAGGAAGGCAGTGTATCTTGTCAACGGCACAAAAGGTGCAATCGGCAGCAGAAGGGGCCCAAAATGATGGATCAGACTGACCATCGGCGGGGAGGGTCCGAAGGACGGAGGCCACAACAGGGGAGAAAAGATGGCAAAGGCGAAAATGAAGAAGGTGTGAGTGATCCAAATGAGAGAGAGCAATAAACGCAACAGCGTTCGCAGCGGGCGCACAGACAGAGTGTGGGCCGAGAACCTGGTACAAGCCCCCGCCTGGGGGCCGACGACCCCGGAGGACGACGTGGCCACTGGCGCGATCAGTGACAGCGAAGAGACCGAGGGCGTAGGTGGTGGAGAAACCGCAGTTGTCAAGAGTCTGAATGGACAGAAGAGAAAACTCAAGCACCGCGACAAAGAGAAATGGAGGACAAGGTGAGAGAGCCGGCCGAGGAGGTAAGGTAAACAGTGCCCACACCAAGCACGGGGAGGGGGCCTCCATCACCAGTGTACACCGAAGTGATTGTAGAAACTGGACTGGACTCTGTTAACAGCTCAAAGACGGGATACATGTGGTCGGTCGCAGCACCATCGACCACCCAAGTCGGCGCTACGACACGCTCAGTGCCAACAAGGAGGCAGTAGGTAGTCATGCGAGGAGAGAGGGGCGGCGGGCAGGGGGCTGGCAAAGAGACGCTAGGAGAAGGGGGAGAAGACGAAGCAGCAGCATACAGATCAAATAAAGGAGACGTCCCGGTGGGCGATGAACCACCAAGCACACCCTCGGCCAGGACACAGCGGATGAGAGCGATGATCGCATCCTCTATCAGAGGAGGGGGCCCAAGAGGTGCTAGCGGTGGAAGGACGGGAGCGGCAAGCGGAGGAGCGCCGAGGACCGCAGCGAGTGGAGGATCGCCAGGGGCAACATAGGGACGACCACGAAGGAGTGTGCGCTGACGCGCAATGCGCTCATGAAGATGAGGGGCTGGGGGAAGCAGGCACGCATCGTGACGATGACCTACAACCTCACAGTTTCAGCACGTGGATGGGCGAGCGCCACCACCGCCACCACCACCACCTCTGTCAGGCTGAGCACAAACAGCAAGGGCATGAGCCGCCGGAGGGGAGAGGAGGCCGGGCAGGGCGTCAGACAAGACCGACTCGGCAAGAGAGACGGCAGGCTGAGAGACTGCCCAGAAGGAGCAGAGCCCTTCTAACAGAACTGGCCAGACGGCGCCGGGAGTCTAGTATGCAGCCTAGAGGGTAACGGCGCGGGGAAAGGAAGTAAGAGCGCCGAAAAAGGAAGGCCCAACACGAGCGAAGACAGAAGTGACAAAGGCCTGATCTATGAAGGAGATACCCGCAATGTTAAACTCACTATGTAGGAGCTCCGCGTGCCCCAGGTAGGCACCCAAGGACTCTGCAGGGCGGCGATGGAGAGCGCAAAGATCAGGGCGGAGGGAAGAAGCAGGGCGAAGAGAGTCCAAGGAATGAAGAGCGAGGAGGGCAGTCCATGTCTCACGAGGACGAGCGGGGAGAGCGGCGGTGGGTGCGAACCAATCAAGCTGGCAAAGGGCGACAGAAGGGGCTGCAGAGTAGAGGAGGTGGAAAGCAAGGGCACTGCGACCAGGATGAGCAAGAGGGAGGGAGGGTTAGGGGTCATAGTGCTCCCAGAGGCCACACATGTGGGCCTAAGACACAAAGTGGGGGGACCAATCAGAGAACGGAGTGCCCGGGATGTGACCTAGAGTAGTAGTCTAGGGCAGCGATGTAGGAGGGGAGGGGTGGAGACCAAGGCGGGCGAGCCGAGTGACTGCAAGGGTCATAGCATCGAGGCGAGCCTCGGTGCAGGCAAGCGCAACGACGAGGTCACCAGGGGCAGGGGCACCGACAGGGACAGTGCCACTCACTGGGGACACCGCCAGGGGAGGGCACCACCGGCGGGCAAATCACCACTGGGCGGGGCGGCACTACCAATACGAAGAGCGTCGGTCGTCGCGACGACACTGGCAGAGGCGACAACAGAGCTAGAGGCTACAGCACAAACTGGGGGAACGGCAGCGCCGAGGGCAATGGCAGCACCGGGGGCGACAGTGCCACTACGAGCAATGACACCACTAGAGGTGACGGAACTACCAACGGCGACAACACTGGCGGCCAAGACGACACCACGAGGGGCGACAAGATGGCCGGCCGCGAGGACACCGCCAAGGGCGACAGCATTACCGGGAACAACGACACCCCCGGGAGTGATGGCGGGGCGCACAAGGCCATTAGAGGTGTCAGTGCCGGGACCGTAACGATCAACAGAGGTGACAGAGTGGACGGGGGGAACGGTAGGGGGTGCGACGGGATGGAATGCAAAGACGTCGAGGATGGCTATGGAGAAGGGGAGCTGAGGAGCTCGGGCGGGTGGTGGGTGACGACGGGGTGGTGAAGGGGGGACACGGAGCACCTCAAGAGTTGCGGTGACGGAAGCCTCCATAACAGAACGAGGGGAGAGGGTGAGGGAGTCATCAACGAGGCCGAGATCAACAGAGGAAGGCGGAATACGGGGACGGGAGGAGACATCCTGNGGTGACAGAGTGGACGGGGGGAACGGTAGGGGGTGCGACGGGATGGAATGCAAAGACGTCGAGGATGGCTATGGAGAAGGGGAGCTGAGGAGCTCGGGCGGGTGGTGGGTGACGACGGGGTGGTGAAGGGGGGACACGGAGCACCTCAAGAGTTGCGGTGACGGAAGCCTCCATAACAGAACGAGGGGAGAGGGTGAGGGAGTCATCAACGAGGCCGAGATCAACAGAGGAAGGCGGACTCGGGGGACGGGAGGAGACATCCTGAGAGGATGCCTGCTTGCGGCCTGCACGGGCTGCAGGTGCAGCAACGAGGGCACCAGAGAGGCCGAGATCGGCCATGACACTACTAATCGTAGACCGAGGGGCAAGAGAGGCAAGGAGAAAATGACTACAAGAGGAGCGCGCATGCAGCGGAGGGGGAAGGGTGAACCATGGAGTCAAGTGTGTATTTAGGGAAGTTTGTTACAGGGAGGAGGGGAGGAGGAGATGGAGGACGGGGGGCACCAGGGAACACACGAGAGGACCAACAGACAAACAGACCCAACACACACGCATGTCGAGAAAAGGAGCCGGGAGCGAGTGAGGGGGCATCACAAGGGTACGAGCGAAACAAGCACAGAGAAGAACGAAGGGGAGGGGGAGGGTGAGGAAGAAGGAGAGAAGGAGAGAAGAGAGAAAGTGGAAGAGTAGAGAGTTATAGAGAAGAGAGAAGGGAGAGAGAGAGAGAGGGAGAGTAAGGAAGAAAGAGGAGGAGGAGAGAGCAGAGAGGGAGAGCGAGAAGGGATTGCCGTAAGAGGTGTGGAGACAGAGGAGGATGCGAAGGAGCGAGTAACAATAGGAGGGAGACGAGAGAGAGAGAGAGAGAGAGAGAGAGAGAGAGAGAGAGAGAGAGAGAGAGAGAGAGAGAGAGGGAGAGTAAGGAAGAAAGAGGAGGAGGAGAGAGCAGAGAGGGAGAGCGAGAAGGGATTGCCGTAAGAGGTGTGGAGACAGAGGAGGATGCGAAGGAGCGAGTAACAATAGGAGGGAGACGAGAGAGAGAGAGAGAGAGAGGGAGAGTAAGGAAGAAAGAGGAGGAGGAGAGAGCAGAGAGGGAGAGCGAGAAGGGATTGCCGTAAGAGGTGTGGAGACAGAGGAGGATGCGAAGGAGCGAGTAACAATAGGAGGGAGACGAGAGAGAGAGAGAGAGAGAGGGAGAGTAAGGAAGAAAGAGGAGGAGGAGAGAGCAGAGAGGGAGAGCGAGAAGGGATTGCCGTAAGAGGTGTGGAGACAGAGGAGGATGCGAAGGAGCGAGTAACAATAGGAGGGAGACGAGAGAGAGAGAGAGAGAGAGGGAGAGTAAGGAAGAAAGAGGAGGAGGAGAGAGCAGAGAGGGAGAGCGAGAAGGGATTGCCGTAAGAGGTGTGGAGACAGAGGAGGATGCGAAGGAGCGAGTAACAATAGGAGGGAGACGAGAGAGAGAGAGAGAGAGAGGGAGAGTAAGGAAGAAAGAGGAGGAGGAGAGAGCAGAGAGGGAGAGCGAGAAGGGATTGCCGTAAGAGGTGTGGAGACAGAGGAGGATGCGAAGGAGCGAGTAACAATAGGAGGGAGACGAGAGAGAGAGAGAGAGAGAGGGAGAGTAAGGAAGAAAGAGGAGGAGGAGAGAGCAGAGAGGGAGAGCGAGAAGGGATTGCCGTAAGAGGTGTGGAGACAGAGGAGGATGCGAAGGAGCGAGTAACAATAGGAGGGAGACGAGAGAGAGAGAGAGAGAGAGGGAGAGTAAGGAAGAAAGAGGAGGAGGAGAGAGCAGAGAGGGAGAGCGAGAAGGGATTGCCGTAAGAGGTGTGGAGACAGAGGAGGATGCGAAGGAGCGAGTAACAATAGGAGGGAGACGAGAGAGAGAGAGAGAGAGAGGGAGAGTAAGGAAGAAAGAGGAGGAGGAGAGAGCAGAGAGGGAGAGCGAGAAGGGATTGCCGTAAGAGGTGTGGAGACAGAGGAGGATGCGAAGGAGCGAGTAACAATAGGAGGGAGACGAGAGAGAGAGAGAGAGAGAGGGAGAGTAAGGAAGAAAGAGGAGGAGGAGAGAGCAGAGAGGGAGAGCGAGAAGGGATTGCCGTAAGAGGTGTGGAGACAGAGGAGGATGCGAAGGAGCGAGTAACAATAGGAGGGAGACGAGAGAGAGAGAGAGAGAGAGGGAGAGTAAGGAAGAAAGAGGAGGAGGAGAGAGCAGAGAGGGAGAGCGAGAAGGGATTGCCGTAAGAGGTGTGGAGACAGAGGAGGATGCGAAGGAGCGAGTAACAATAGGAGGGAGACGAGAGAGAGAGAGAGAGAGAGGGAGAGTAAGGAAGAAAGAGGAGGAGGAGAGAGCAGAGAGGGAGAGCGAGAAGGGATTGCCGTAAGAGGTGTGGAGACAGAGGAGGATGCGAAGGAGCGAGTAACAATAGGAGGGAGACGAGAGAGAGAGAGAGAGAGAGGGAGAGTAAGGAAGAAAGAGGAGGAGGAGAGAGCAGAGAGGGAGAGCGAGAAGGGATTGCCGTAAGAGGTGTGGAGACAGAGGAGGATGCGAAGGAGCGAGTAACAATAGGAGGGAGACGAGAGAGAGAGAGAGAGAGAGGGAGAGTAAGGAAGAAAGAGGAGGAGGAGAGAGCAGAGAGGGAGAGCGAGAAGGGATTGCCGTAAGAGGTGTGGAGACAGAGGAGGATGCGAAGGAGCGAGTAACAATAGGAGGGAGACGAGAGAGAGAGAGAGAGAGAGGGAGAGTAAGGAAGAAAGAGGAGGAGGAGAGAGCAGAGAGGGAGAGCGAGAAGGGATTGCCGTAAGAGGTGTGGAGACAGAGGAGGATGCGAAGGAGCGAGTAACAATAGGAGGGAGACGAGAGAGAGAGAGAGAGAGAGGGAGAGTAAGGAAGAAAGAGGAGGAGGAGAGAGCAGAGAGGGAGAGCGAGAAGGGATTGCCGTAAGAGGTGTGGAGACAGAGGAGGATGCGAAGGAGCGAGTAACAATAGGAGGGAGACGAGAGAGAGAGAGAGAGAGAGGGAGAGTAAGGAAGAAAGAGGAGGAGGAGAGAGCAGAGAGGGAGAGCGAGAAGGGATTGCCGTAAGAGGTGTGGAGACAGAGGAGGATGCGAAGGAGCGAGTAACAATAGGAGGGAGACGAGAGAGAGAGAGAGAGAGAGGGAGAGTAAGGAAGAAAGAGGAGGAGGAGAGAGCAGAGAGGGAGAGCGAGAAGGGATTGCCGTAAGAGGTGTGGAGACAGAGGAGGATGCGAAGGAGCGAGTAACAATAGGAGGGAGACGAGAGAGAGAGAGAGAGAGAGGGAGAGTAAGGAAGAAAGAGGAGGAGGAGAGAGCAGAGAGGGAGAGCGAGAAGGGATTGCCGTAAGAGGTGTGGAGACAGAGGAGGATGCGAAGGAGCGAGTAACAATAGGAGGGAGACGAGAGAGAGAGAGAGAGAGAGGGAGAGTAAGGAAGAAAGAGGAGGAGGAGAGAGCAGAGAGGGAGAGCGAGAAGGGATTGCCGTAAGAGGTGTGGAGACAGAGGAGGATGCGAAGGAGCGAGTAACAATAGGAGGGAGACGAGAGAGAGAGAGAGAGAGAGGGAGAGTAAGGAAGAAAGAGGAGGAGGAGAGAGCAGAGAGGGAGAGCGAGAAGGGATTGCCGTAAGAGGTGTGGAGACAGAGGAGGATGCGAAGGAGCGAGTAACAATAGGAGGGAGACGAGAGAGAGAGAGAGAGAGAGGGAGAGTAAGGAAGAAAGAGGAGGAGGAGAGAGCAGAGAGGGAGAGCGAGAAGGGATTGCCGTAAGAGGTGTGGAGACAGAGGAGGATGCGAAGGAGCGAGTAACAATAGGAGGGAGACGAGAGAGAGAGAGAGAGAGAGGGAGAGTAAGGAAGAAAGAGGAGGAGGAGAGAGCAGAGAGGGAGAGCGAGAAGGGATTGCCGTAAGAGGTGTGGAGACAGAGGAGGATGCGAAGGAGCGAGTAACAATAGGAGGGAGACGAGAGAGAGAGAGAGAGAGAGGGAGAGTAAGGAAGAAAGAGGAGGAGGAGAGAGCAGAGAGGGAGAGCGAGAAGGGATTGCCGTAAGAGGTGTGGAGACAGAGGAGGATGCGAAGGAGCGAGTAACAATAGGAGGGAGACGAGAGAGAGAGAGAGAGAGAGGGAGAGTAAGGAAGAAAGAGGAGGAGGAGAGAGCAGAGAGGGAGAGCGAGAAGGGATTGCCGTAAGAGGTGTGGAGACAGAGGAGGATGCGAAGGAGCGAGTAACAATAGGAGGGAGACGAGAGAGAGAGAGAGAGAGAGGGAGAGTAAGGAAGAAAGAGGAGGAGGAGAGAGCAGAGAGGGAGAGCGAGAAGGGATTGCCGTAAGAGGTGTGGAGACAGAGGAGGATGCGAAGGAGCGAGTAACAATAGGAGGGAGACGAGAGAGAGAGAGAGAGAGAGGGAGAGTAAGGAAGAAAGAGGAGGAGGAGAGAGCAGAGAGGGAGAGCGAGAAGGGATTGCCGTAAGAGGTGTGGAGACAGAGGAGGATGCGAAGGAGCGAGTAACAATAGGAGGGAGACGAGAGAGAGAGAGAGAGAGAGGGAGAGTAAGGAAGAAAGAGGAGGAGGAGAGAGCAGAGAGGGAGAGCGAGAAGGGATTGCCGTAAGAGGTGTGGAGACAGAGGAGGATGCGAAGGAGCGAGTAACAATAGGAGGGAGACGAGAGAGAGAGAGAGAGAGAGGGAGAGTAAGGAAGAAAGAGGAGGAGGAGAGAGCAGAGAGGGAGAGCGAGAAGGGATTGCCGTAAGAGGTGTGGAGACAGAGGAGGATGCGAAGGAGCGAGTAACAATAGGAGGGAGACGAGAGAGAGAGAGAGAGAGAGGGAGAGTAAGGAAGAAAGAGGAGGAGGAGAGAGCAGAGAGGGAGAGCGAGAAGGGATTGCCGTAAGAGGTGTGGAGACAGAGGAGGATGCGAAGGAGCGAGTAACAATAGGAGGGAGACGAGAGAGAGAGAGAGAGAGAGGGAGAGTAAGGAAGAAAGAGGAGGAGGAGAGAGCAGAGAGGGAGAGCGAGAAGGGATTGCCGTAAGAGGTGTGGAGACAGAGGAGGATGCGAAGGAGCGAGTAACAATAGGAGGGAGACGAGAGAGAGAGAGAGAGAGAGACGGGGGCGGGGGAGGAGGGTGGGACGGGGGGGTGGAACGATGACAGGACCCCGACATAAGCATACCTGGCGGGGGGAGGGGAAGAGGGTCGACACCGGCTGCACGGCGGACGGCGCCCACGACGACGGACAACACCCGCGACGATGACAACAAGGCCAAAAGGCAAGGGCGGAATCAGTGGCCGCGATTGTAGTGGCGACGGCGATGGTCGACAGCGGCAACCGCAGACGGCGGCAACGGAGGCGGATGGCGGAAGCCAAAGCGGGGAAACGGAGCCCACAGGCCCTTAATGGCTCGATGCCATGTTAAATCGGGCGGTGCGAGGGGGAGGGTGGAGGAGACGGGAGGGGCAGGTGGAGTGCCGAGGGAGTTAGCCGTGGGGCCAACTGTTGCTCCCGGCTTGTGAGGGGGAGGAGGCTCTTGAGAGCTATGAGGGGGAGAGCTCTCGAGAGCTGTGAGGGGGATCGAGGTGGGGTGACTTATCCGTGAGAGGGGATCGAGACGAGAGAGTGGAATGCTTCTTTTGTGAAAGAATGAGAGCAGTGGAAGAGCGAGCTTGACCCCTATCGGGTCGCTCACTCCTGAGCGCGTGGTTTGCCACAGGTGTGGCAACCACACACAGTGCGTACAGGGTGCGCATGTAAATGCCGAGCGCAACCCAAGAGGTTGTGTCATGGCGAGACGTACGTCTCAAAACAAAGTAGGAAACACATAAAGTAGCCCTGAACTAGGCTCTCTAACACAAACAACAACAAAAATTTGCTACTTTAACAAACCGTTGTAAAACATATGACATGTGTCGATCCCAAAACTTGAGATGAACCAAATCCTTAGGTTTGTTTCTATGGCTACCAATGCTGAAGAAACCACAGTGATATCTATGTTTGGACTTCAAAACAGGTTTTAAAGTCACACTGGATGGATTTGATGCAATTGTTGTGATGGCTAACAACTTTACAAAACTACCATACTGACCTTACATTTTGTTCTCTTCAAATTATAAGTTTATATGTTCCTTTATTTCAAACACGGTCTTTGCAATTGGAGTTGTTTTGGTAGCATCTTTCATTTTTTCCAGGGAAAATGTCAAGTACTTGGTTTCGACAAATTGGCTCAACTCCATGCGATGATGAGCGAGCGAGGGAGCGACCGAGCGAACGATTGAGCGCCTGACAACAAAGGTCTGCATAAAACAGATTCTGGACTCTGTCCAATATGTCTGGAATGCTGGAAACCCACGTCAAGCATGTTAGACATAGCTTAGCTTAGGCACACAACCTGGTACTCAGAGCGTGAACCGCGGACACCACTAAAATCATTTGTATATGACCACTTTTTTCTCTTACAACCCGGCCCATGAACGAATGTATGCATGGTTCCCGATGAAGAAATAAATCAATGAAGAAATACCTCCCAACAAATGTTTAAAGGAGAGAGAGGGAGGGGAAGAGAGAGAGAGAGAGAGAGAGAGAGAGAGAGAGAGAGAGAGAGAGAGAGAGAGAGAGAG
>SZWC01007551.1:27261-47562 GCA_023375785.1 Penium margaritaceum
AGGAGGAGGTGGTGGTGGTGGTGGTGGTGGTGGTGGTGGTAGTGGTGGTGGTGGTGGTGGTGGTGGTGGTGCTGGTGCTGGTGCTGGTGGTGGTGGTGGTGGTGGTGGTGGTGGTGGAGGTCGTGGTGCCAGCGGCAGGGGCGGCGGTGGTGGCAGCAGTGGCAAGGGCTGTCATAAAGCAATTCTCGGTACTGCAGAACGGTTTCTTCACCAGCATTCAGACGCCCACGACTATCTTGCAACCTTACCACGGTATGCTTTCTTTCCACAGAGAAAAGGCAGTCATCCGGCTTCCTGGTGTTTTGGAAACTACTTGACGCCGGTACACCAGGTTACCACACTGCCTTATACATCGTTTCATACTTCACTGAACATCATTGATTTGAATGATTCAGTGAATGTTGGAAGAAGTGTAGCCGGAACTATGTTGCCCTCCCCCAGTCGAGGTCGGGGTCGGGAGGTCGACCAGGACCTCCCTAGGAGGAAGGTCAAGGTCGAAGGTCGACAAATACCTAGTAGTCCACAGAACGCCCTGGAACTTTTCACATCCAAGTTTTAGGTCATGCTCCTTCCACTTCCACTGTTCCAAACTCCTTTAGAAGACTCGGTGTATTGGTGCAGGCACATTCCTACAATTGATCTGGGCGGAGTGGTCCTCGGTTCCCCAGGCCCGCCAGCTTTGACCCTCCCCAGCGGCTCAGTGTGTGCAACAGGGGAAGGATGGCAAGGTTGACCCAAGGTCGAGGTCGACTGCCCTACCTTCTACCTTTCCAGGAAGGCCAACATAGAGCCGCAGCCCTTCATTCTCCAAAGTGAAAGAGCTCCACCTTCATACCCTAGCCGTCTAGGACCACAGTACCATGTGTACTGTATTGTGTCGGTATCAGTACCCAGGTGTGATCAACAGCGACTGTGCGTACGGGAACGGTCGGACCATACCACAGTACATTCTACACCATGGTAACAACATGCAGTGTACCATGATACAACATCGGCGCAGCACCACACACGGAGGTCCGTGTGGTCAACGGTAAACAGTGCTGCCGTCCCTGGTGTTAGCAGTGGGGCTAGCTGGTGGCATTTGTAGTGGTGGTTGTCAATGGAGTTTTCACCAGTGCACAAAACAAGTGCGTGCTAAATTCAGTTTGAATTGTTCTGGTACGTTCAACAGCATTCTGCCACTCAACGGCATTCCACAACTCTTGAGGCGGTGCGGGTGCAGTGGTCGTAAGGTGCCAAACCATGAACACCGACCCCTTCACCGACCTTGCAAGTGTTGGACTGAGTCCAAAGTGTGATGGTGTGAGTCCAAAGTGAGAATCAAACCTCCTAGCCGTCCCGGTAGGCTCGTTCTTTGCAGGATGAGGTTGTGGCAACACCAACCGCAGCGGGACGGGAGTTTGCGGCGAGCAAAGCGATGCAAGCCGGATGTTGGGCAAGCCAAATTGAATGGGAGTGGGTCTCACCTTTACGACAGCCGTGCGCTCTGCCTGAGCAGCCTTTCTCAGGTTCTTTATGGTGGCAACTATCTGCGCGTCTTGCTGCTGCTGCGACAACGGTTGACTTGGCTGCTGCTGTGACATAGGTTGGCTTGGCTGCTGCGACAGAGGTTGACTTGATTGCTGCGACAGAGGTTGACTTGGCTGCTGCGATAGTGGTTGATCTGGCTCCTGCGATAGAGGTTGACTTTGCTGCTGCGACAACGCTTCACACTGCTTCTGTGACAGAGGTTGCTGCTGCATCTGCTGCCGCAAGAGCTCTTGCTGCGACAACCCCTGCTTTGACAATCCCTGTTTCGACATCCCCTGCTGCGATGTTCGGACCTCGTCCGAATCGTCGTCCATGTCCATCGCATCAAGTGTAGAGAGGCAAAAGGTCAAACCAAGAAAGAAGCAAAAACCCTCTTAAACCTCCCGGAGTAAACTCGTCAGGGCCGCGCCCTGCAGGGTGGTCAACAGCCGGTGGGTTCTGAGCAGCTTTGCGCTTAACCCGAGGCCATGCTGATGATGATGCTGTCGCTGCCGCCGCTACTGTTGCTCTTGTTTTACCGGAACCCCAGTTGGCTCCAGGTTCAACGACAGAACAACGGACATGGCCCTCGCCCTCCCTCACGGGCTCTCACGCTCTCCCATGCTGTCGTGCAAAAGAGCGGCCAGCTGTGCGTTCTGCTATCGCTACGCGTCCTGCCAGAGATGGAAGGGCCCGCAGGGTTCCGACCTGGCGGGACCCCGGCTGCTAGTGGGCGAAGGATAATTGACGACCCGGCAAGCCAAAAGAAGCGAGGCGAGGAAATCCATCAAAGGCGGACGCGGGGCATCGTGTTGGGCTTCTTCGTTTCTATGGTGCTTGACGCCATCTGTCCTGGCTGGCTGCAGTCTGTCTCTTACGCCTTTCCTGGGAGACTCCGAACTGTTCGCAGTGGATAGGCGCGCATTGAACGGCTACGGCGTCTGCAAACGAGGGGGACTGCAGCCATGGAGATCGAAGACCATTTTTTTCAGGAAAGCTTTTCTTCCGGACTCGCCGAGTGAGGGTTGATGCGGCGGTCGCTGTCGCTGTCGGCGGTGCTCGACCCCTAGACCCGTCGCTCCCCGTGGTCCTGGCCATGATCCGCCCGTCCTCACCTGTGGGACGAACAAGACGCAGTGCGGCGGCAAGAGTCGTGCGCTTGACAGGCCTGATGGGCTCGTCGAAGGTGGCGATCGATCGTCCGATATGTAATTTTTTTTGCATCGCACGGCTGAACACTTCCGACAGCGAGCTAATCAGGGGGATCCGAGTGTACAGATAATCCAAACCTGCTGAACTTCACCCTGCTTCGGAAAGACCGAACTGGCGCATTGATAAATTTCGCAGCAGACGAAGCCGCAGTCGCTAGATGGAATGTCCGGCTGAACAACCTCCGCAGATCGAAGCTCCAACGCTAAACGACTACGTCGCCGATTCCACCATGAAACATCGAGCGGTGTATTCAGGTTTGCATTCGACTGTCTGGCGCACGTATTTACCATTTTTCTCGGCTGCCGCCGAACGGCAACTGCCGCCACGGCCTTGGGCTGTGTCGTGTTGAGTTGGAGGTTATGACAGGTCCATGAGGGTTCTCAGTGGTTTGATTCCACCAAATCCATTGAAAGCCGATCGCACGGAAGGAGATATTGAAGCGCGAAACAGTGTGTCTAAGTCGTCTGGCCCCGCCAACCGGCCTAGCGTCGGCCAAGCTCGCCTGAGACAGGGAGAGAGTATGGGTGACCGTCCATCGTGCGCCGCCATACTTTTACGCCATCGGGCCATCTAACCGGGTCCATCGAATCCGTTCTCAACGATCCGATGTCAGCTTGTATACTCATCCCGAACCAGATCGCTTTGAAGGACTCCAACGAAAACTACTTCCTACCACGACCTTTCGTCACGTTTCAGGGTTGAGGATATGATTAAAGGTCTGCTATCGTGGAAACGGGGCCCGGAACTAGCCTTCTTTGAAACGTTCGGTCCAAAGCTATTTAGAACATGAAAAACTTTTGATAATGACACCGAAAAAGGTTTGGATCGACCTGTCATTAGATTACAGCCTTTCTTGACTCAACTATCTAGTCTTTTTTACAGGTTCTAAGTAAATCGCATCGAAATCAGCCCACGTCCAGGCATCGACGCGACCGCCGCCACTGCTGCATCGACTATCATCTTCGGGGATGTCATTATTGCGCGCAGCCGCGACCAACCGCCGGCCATATTTCACGTTTTAGGGTTTGATGTTCAAACACATAAGACCTCTGGCGCGACTCGAATGGTGCCTCACAGCGAAAAAGTCAAATATCCTTCATTCCTCGTACCGCGACAGAATTCTGTCGATGTCATGGCATAGCAAAAACAGGTCGACGTCCGCACACCATCACGAGGAACCCAGTCCCGATTATCCCCTGTTTGCCGGCAACACCGAAGTCTGAGGGAACGAAATTAGTCAGTCCCCTCTTCTCCGAGAATTAAACCCATTCGACCCTACGCCAGAAAAGGGAACCCCACCACCATACCTCTGAACACTAGGACCCAGCCACCTTTGCGTTTCCCATGACTTCGATATATTTTGTATCCATTTCCGCATTGATCAAAAGGGGTGCAAGCACATTCTTGGCTAGGGAAGTGCTAAGAAGAATGTAAAACACCATGTGGATAGCAGTTTTATCCACATCTCCTTGCATCCTAACTCCACCAACTCTTTAAGTTTGGTTTTGGCATTCTCCTCTCCTCAAAACAGACATGTGTGGTTTTTTGTAGGATGAGATAACCTTTGTTGAATTCAGTCAGCCAAATGCGTATGAACAGCTCCCTTCGTGATCGGCTCCAAGAGTGTTTGGTAAGTCATTTACCAGATAGTTTAGAAATCTTCTCCTCAGATCACAATTGCCCATAATTTGCATAAGTTGCATAAATTTTTCACTATTGAAGGGATTTTGTAAGAAGCCAACATGCAAGAAATTCTTTTACTACAACCAATGTTGCAAAGTTGAACACGACCTTGGTAATCATTACCACAACTGCATTGTCAATGCCATGTGAAAAGCAAAGTTCAGACCATTTTTTTGCATATTTTATTGGTGAACTAACTCTTACCAGTAGTTTAAGGATGGAATGCCATTGATAGAGAGATCATACTTCATACCAAGTCATCCGCTTCCACAAAAGCTGACACTAAACTCCTCATCCATGTCGTCGATGTTGGAGGAGGGGACACCATGTCTTCAAATTGAATTGTTAAGGAGGAACTGCATTTTTCCCTCCACCATAATCGTGGTTGGGGTCGGGTGAGGTGAGATGACTGTAAACCAGTTGGAAAATACAATTTTAAGGTTTTGTTCGCAACCAAAAAACTCAGACAGGATCGCATATTGTAAGAAACATTTAGATAATTCTACTATTTGTGGTCGAATACACAATGGAAAAACAAATCAAATAGTTTAACATTACATAGATGTTCAAGCACAACACGTGTTGTGCTTGAGATGTGTAAAGGCTCCGTGGTTGTGGACAACACAATAACTATCATGGTCTAATTCCATTAAATACATCGGGTGTGAAAGCCTATCAAAACTCCTTAGACAGATCCAACCATTAATATTTAGGAATCAATAGTTCCTGAAGCAAACTCCGAGGTTTTTTTTTTCCTTCACCATGGTATCGGCACATGTTACAAGTCATGTAATAGTCTGCAATGATCATCCATAAGTTCTTTAGGGTGTCACCCTTAGTGAAGTGCTCACTTAAACAAGTCAAGTGGCATTCCAGTTATCACACTTATTAGATCTCGTCGCTCTAGGGTACAATACTGTGACAAGTAAATTGAAACTACCATTAAGGATTGTAGACCAAAGCATGGTTTTTGTTCACATATTGAATTCCTTGAAACCACACGCAAACAACCATGCGAGGTAAAGGTCCCATTTGACAAGAAACGTGATGGCCTCTTCCATCTTGTTTTCCGTTAACTCATAGCATCCGCAAGGCTTACCTTTCTTAACTAATACCCAATGTCTTAGTTTAAGATAGCATGACAAGAATCCATCCATGTTTTTTTTCTCAAATTCATTCTTAAGTCTTAAGATGTATGAGGGCATGGTGAAAATTTTAGATGGCACAATGTCAAAACTATTAACACCACCACCAATTTTTTAATTAGTGCCTAGCCACCACTGTTCTTCATCAAGATCAACAAAGTTCAACTCTCGCATTTGCAATTTTCTTTACCATAAATACTTTGGCTTTTCTCCACCATTTTTGTCTTGGATGGGAATGACTCCAATCACTCAATCTTTCTCATCCATGGCTATGAGGTAGTCCACCTTTATATTCTCAAACGAAGGCTATCAAAAAGGTAAAAACCAAGTCTTCTTTACTCTATCCCAAACTCCACCCAATGGTTTTCAATAAAAAGATCAAAGACAGGCACAAAAACTCAAGTGTAGTCCTTGACAAAACAAAACTATGTTAACAATATCACAACATGACTAGATATCCTTATTTTTTGTGGAATTTTGCCAACAACATCCACCAACAACCCCCTCTATGTTTTTTCTGTCCATGATGATTAAGCTTTTGTCATTAACGAGTCTAACTACATCCGATAGGATTTATGGTATATCAACCCTCTCTAATACACTTCATATGTGATGAATATTAGACACACAACATATGCTCATGCACTTCTTCTATCATTTTTTTTCACTGAATTGGGAACATTCCCCCCTCTCCAATGAATTCAAATACTTTTCTTGGTACATCATTAATTATATATCATATATAAATGCATCCTAAGGGGATACATTGTTTCAAAGGAAAAACCAAAACCCTCCAACATGTCCCTTATCACTCACAACTTTGATAAATTCTCTAAGCTCTCAATAATAATGGTTCTAAATCTGTAAAAAACAAGTTGGGAAATGGCTTGTTGTTACTTTTACCGTGGAAACTAAGCTATCAAGATAAACCCCAATAATGTGGCATGTGTCACCCATGTCCGACTTACGGGAAAATTGTTTTTCAGTCCTAATATATTGTCCTATATGTATTTATCGATGATGTGCATTCCCTCAATTTCAAGCCAAAACAAATCTATTCATCCTAATTGCATTTAGGTATAAAAAACTTGCTATCATGTCTCCTCTTGGTGTATTCCTTACTTTCTAATTCCTTACTATCCAATATCAGCTCTCACCCTTGTATAACTTCACTCAGTCACTCTTACTCCTTTGCTTAGCTCAGCTTGGCACCTAACCATTCCCCTCCATCAAAATATACACCTCATGCTCTTATCTAATTTTCACTCCATCGCTCTACCTTGACACCTACTCATGTTTGCATTGTATTTTTGACAAACTCTCTACTCCCTTTTGCACCTCAATTAAAAAATATATCATCCTTCTACCATCACTTGCTTGGTTCTCTTAATTATTTTCACATGCTACCTAAGAATTTGGTAACATCACCTGGTACCTATTTAGCACTTAGTCACTTTGCTGCCCCCATTGTCGCCCCCTTTCAGTAACAGCTCCTGAACCTCCTCTTGCCACGATTTCCCCTTCGTACGTCATCTTTACCATAACCATGTCAACTCTGGTGTTCACAATGGGAACATTGGGTATAGAACTAGAATGTCCTTATGCTCATTCACTGCGTTATGGTTAATCATGCCACTTTCATACACTATGTAACCTGTGTATATAGCACGTGCTTTATGCCTAATTCCTGGAAGTTACTTAGTGTGTACACACTTGTCCAATCATATATCAATCGGTGTACAGATTACAATTTGTTTTGCATGGAACAAGTAAAAACCATGTCGTTAGGTTTTGGTTGGGATTCATATAGTGCTTGTTTTTGCACAATTCATTGCCCTTACAATACGTACATTTGTCCTTAAAACTCATGATGGGTAGCTTTGACTGTCCAGTTCTAGATCTAATTCTACCAAGGCCCATAGAACTACACTTTGCTCTAATGAAGGTCATTCAATCTTTTTTTGGTGATTTGGATGGCTCACACTTGACATTCGCCTGATCATTTTCACCTCAAAAATGTCCTCCCCCCCTCCCCCTTCGAACCCTTTGATTGTATCTAGGGTGCTTATTGGGGAGTGTATTGGAAGACCGTAAAAATGTGTACACTAGTGTTTTATCGACACTCTTTCTCGACACCCTTCCCTCCCCTCCAAATCCTGTCAAGTGTATTGGGGGAGTGTAGCAGGGAGTGTATAGTACACATCCATAAAAATGTACACTAGTGTACGAATACACTTGCATATTAGGTTGACACTCCTCTGGATACACTCCCCAATACACCACAATAATACACTTTTGATATCAAGGGGAGGGTGCAGAACTCGGGAACCCCCCCTCCCCCAAAATGGAAGAGTGTATCTGGGAAGAGTATTCAAGAGTGTATCTGATAGACATCGTTAGAAATACACAAGTGTATCCGTTTGAAAGGTCATTGGAATATCTAAAGCACGTCAATGGCAGTGAATCAACGGCATTTGTAGAGCCAACCTAATGAGGAAGCAATCTACCAAGGACTTGCCCGTACTCGTAACATCCTTTCGAGACCTTGCTTTTGATAAAACAGTGCCCAAGATCCAATCCCCCACCCCAAATCCCATCAAGTGTATTGGGGGACTGTAGTCGGGAGTGTATATTACACATGCATATAAATGTATACTAGTGTACAAATACAATTGTGTATTACGTTGGCCCTCCTCTAGATACACTCGTCAATACACCACTGTAATACACTTTTGACATCGAGGGGGTGGGGACGTCGAGACCCCCCCCCCTCCAAATGTGAGAGTGTATCTGGGAATTGTATTAGAGAGTGTATATGATAGACACCGTTATAGATACACAAGTGTATCTATCGAGACCTTGCTCTAGAAAAAGTGCCCAAGATCCGATCCTCCCGCCAAATCCCATCAAGTGTATTGGAGGAGTGTAGCGAGGAGTGTATAGTACACATGCATAGAAATGTACACTAGTGTACAAATACACTTGTGTATTACGTTGACCCTCTTGTACATACACTCCCCAATACACCACCGCAATACACTTTTGACATGGAGGGGGGGGGGAGACGGACATCGAGACACCCCCCTCCAAATGTGAGTGTATCTGGGAAGTGTATTGGAGAGTGTATCTGATAGACACCGTAAGTGGTACACAAGTGTATCTATTCAGACCTTGCTCTAAACAAAAAATTTCCCGAGATTTGATCCTCTCTCCTCCCTCCCTCAAATTCGTCAAGTGTATTGGGGGAGTGTAGTAAGGAGTGTATAGTAAACATCCATAGAAATGTACACTAGTGTACAAATGCATTTTTATATTAGGTTGACACTCCTCCATATTCACTCCCCAATACACCGCCGTAATACACTTTAGACATCTTGGGGGGGGGGAGAGGGGGGACGGACATTGGGACCCCCCTCTCCCCAATGCGAGAGTGCATCTGGGAAGTGTATTCAAGAGTGCATCCAATAGAAACCGTTCGAGATACACAAGTGTATCCTTTAGAAATTTCTTTGGAATAGGTTTTATTATTTTAATTGCGTCGGCACCTGCCGGGCCCTGCTACCGGTGTAGGTGCCCAGGCAATTAAAAATATAAAACCCGAACCTCGCAGTGCAACTAGGGGGTTTGCTTGAAGTTCATGGGGAGGGACAGGGGGAGGTTAGAGGGCAGAATCCACCATTCACGTCTTTTTTGCTCCTGAAATTGGCGAGGCCAATGTCAAACACGAGTGACGTCGCCCTCATAGTCAGCGAGGTCCGAATTTGTAGGCATAGTCACCTTGCCTTGTACACTCAGTGTTGAGTGTGCAATATGGGCCCGATAAGCCTAAAAAGGAATACTTTGCCAGCTGAAAGAAAAGGCCTCAAAAATCTATTTCAACAAAGGACGACACAAAGAGGTCTGATTAGAGTAAACAAGCATAACACGGATAATGCAACATTACAAATTGGGGAAATTTTGAGAAGGGTATATAATTCACCTATTTGTTGTAAATAATTCAGAATGTTTATTACTCAAAAAATGTTTGAAGGATATGAGAACTTCAAGGGAGTTCAATGAAACTTCTAGGGTAGTATGAAGTGAACTATCCGTCTATTTAGAATTTACACAAAACTTCCACGAAGCATTCCTATTAATGGTAACTCATTTCCTGGAAGCATACCCCACATATGTTCCAATTCTTTACACTAGTTTATCAGTGTGTACTTTTGGGGTGATTGACCATAAGTGCATTCACCCGCATGTGGATGATCTTGTCCCTTATTCATGAATGCTCTTTCTAGCCTTTTTCCCTCCTTCTTCAAGAGCTGACATATGTAGCATTGTCTTGTCTTTGACCTCTAGCCTTTTTGGCCCTCAATTTCTTGGCAAAGCTATGCATCGATGAAGTTTTTGTACGGCAACGTCTGGCCTCTTCCACCACCAACAGCTAAAATTGGCAACCTAGCCCCTTCTTACCATCACCTTCAACAACTCATCTTGTCGTAATGTCCTCTTCACTTCTATTTACTTGCATTGTCCTTTTCTAACCCAATTCCCTAAAAATCTCGTGTCCTTCCCTCTCATATTCAGCTTTAGCTTGATTGAGGTATGGTTAATGGAGGTCTCTTCATGCATACATGGGGGTAGCGTATGAGGGTAGTGTGCTCATTGCCAAAACAAATACATTGAAAACAACCTCAATGCATGACTTTGTCTTAAACATGACCTCCGACCACACATTTATGGAGTTTTTTAGTACGTTTGTCTAGTACATGACGTTGGTTCGCTCGGTTCCTTCATAAACATAGAATAATCACTCCCTTAGTACATGATTTAGTATTTCATGGAATGTTACATCCCCAACCTTACAATGCAGTTGAGTGTGTGGGTGTAGTACATGAGTATAGTATGCTTTCTCATACAAAAACCACGTATCCAGTGCATGGCCTTCTTTGTATGAATCATTTTCCTATGGTGAGTCCAAAGCATGGGACTAGAGGATGAGGATACTATGCTTGTTCTTCATGTAAACATACACTCATCAAATACTCAATGTGTGATTAAATCTTTTGTCAAACCTTAGAACTTACTCTTATGAGGAATCCTGTGTGTGGGGGTAGTGTGTGAGGGTAGTGTACTCGTATCTTACATAACAATTCTTTGATCATCCACTAGGTGTGATGATTGGTCTCAAATGGGACATTGAACACCCACTCCTAGATGGGGGTCTGGTGCGTGGGGCTAGTGCATGAGAGATTTGCGCTTGATCTCCATACAAAAATACAATGATCACACAACCGGTGCAAGATTTTGTCTTTTATGGGACCTTAAACCCTAACTCCAAAGCAAGAGTCCAATGTGTGGGGCTTGTGCATAGGTAGAACATTTGTTTCCCATGTAAAGAAGCATTAATCATGCACGTAGTGCATGATTACACCTTGTAAGAAACGTTGGATATGTACCCATATTGGGGGGTCTGGTGCATGAAGAAATCGCATGGTGGCATTCCACTGATTGTACATACAGAGATGAAGTAATAAGGCATTCTGTGTGTGATTTTGTCTCATATGATTTTTTCCCAGCACTATAAAGGTTTCAATGTGCATGGAAAGTGTGTTAAAACGATGCGCTTGTTCTCCACACAATAACATAACAAGTACACAATTAGTGAATGATTTTATGTTATGTGGTTCTATAGACCCTCAGTCCTTGTAATGATTCCGTCAGCTTCCCAATGTGCCACTTTAATATTATACAAATTGATATGCTAAGGACAAGGTAGATTTTTTGTATGGATAAGGTCCAAACAAAGAGAACACAAATTCATACTATGTCTAGTGAAAACAAATGAATTTCAAGCACATATGTATAACAAAAAACACATCTGAGGTATCCTTGGGATTTCTTATCTTGAAATGAAGCAACATGACAATGCCACGTCTTGAGAGGCCGCTTCAAGAAACTTTGTGACATTATGCGACATTTTTGGATCATCAAACCTTGGTGAATAAGAATCTAATGTTATGAAGAAGTCAACCCAATAGCATTGATGCATCAATATAGTTTGTGATACTTGTTTTTTCCATTCTTGTACTAGATTGAATGTTGAACAGGACAGGGTGAGGGGAAGGGAGAGATGACGGAGGAGAGCGAAGGCGGCAGGAGGCGGACGGAATCGGGAGTTAGCAGCGGGGCTAACTGTCCCTCTTGAGGGCTCTGAGGGGGGAACGCTCTCGAAAGCTGGGAGGGGGAGTGCTCTCGAGGGCTATGAGGGAGATCGAGGCAGGGGACTTAGTCGCGAGTGTAGATCGAGGTGAAGACACGAGTGTTTTTAGAGAAGAATGAATAATTCAGAGCAAGCCACGCGGACCCCTATCGAATCGCGTGGCTCAGATCCAGAGGATCACCATCCAACGTGGCAAACCACATAGGGTAAGTAAGGGGCCCTTAGGGCAACAGAGAGTAAGAAAAACAAGGAGCGCGACACAGTATGCCGGTGTGCGTCGCATGAGGAGCGGATACGCAATTAGGCTAGGACGCATCCCAAACGGGCAGGACTAATCTAGGTGCGCAAGTTAGATTTGATACTTCAACACGATAGTGCAAGCGAGGGTAGGAGGTGCAAGAAAAAAGCTTGAGCACCAGAGAACAAGCCACACTAAGTGAACGGCACAACTGGAAGGGAACATAGTGCAGGTCGCGACAACAAAGTAGGGGTGGACAACGGAGACACTGGTCGCACGCCAACCCACGAGGAACGGCGACAACGGCTCCCGCGCAGGTGAGCACCACCTGGAAGAACCAGCAGGGCTACACAAAAGAACCTCGTCCGCAGCCATCCGGAACACCCCACGAGGAGTGCGCAACCGGAAGGACGACGCCAGAAGCACCCCACCAGCAGCGCCAGCCCAACAGCAACCGTCCAGGAGCCCCAGCCTACGAGCCACTAGTGAGAAGCACCGCTCCAGAAGCACCCATCTAGAAGCACCCATCCAGAAGCACCCAACCAGAAGCATCCCACCAGAAACTCGAACAGCGCCGCCCGTGCTCAAGCAGCTGAGACGACCCGGTCGGCGACAGGCACCCTTGCCACAGCCAAGGGGTCGAGGACCTGCACACACACCAACCGAAGACACAGAACATAATGGGGAAGAGTGCACGGAATAGACAAAGGGTGATAAGGAGGCAAGGATAGGCGCCGAGAATGCGAGGCCGTGTGGACGACGAGGGAGGCAAGCGAGGGGGACCTGCACGGGACGGAGGAAGGGGGGGAAGAGGCGAAGCATGCAGAGAGACTATCATTGAGAACATGACCATCGGACGTCAGCGCTAGCAACAGGCCAGGACGGAGGGAGGAGAGTCAATTAGTTGGGAGAAGGACGCCGAGACCAACCGCTGCAATGCTAGAGGCAAAGGCAGGCTGGTGAAGGGCCTTGGTGAGGAAGTCGGCAAGTTGGAACTCTGCAGAGATGAAGCGAAGGGAAACATTGCCAAAAAAGACAACATCTCGCACGTAGTGGTGCTTGACGTTAATGTGTTTTGTACGGCGGTGAAGCGCACTAGCATTTTTGGCGATGGCAAGATCGCTTTCGTTGTGAGTGTAGAGGGGCACCAGCGCCGTGGGGAGACGGAACTCGCCTAGGAGGCGGCGAAGCCACACAACCTCCGCAGCCGCGCCACCCAAGGACATAAACTCGGCCTCTCCCATGCTATGAGCAACGCATCCCTGATTGCCGCTGTGCCAGGAGATGGCAGCAGCCCCAAGAAAGAAGACGAAGCCGTTGCGACTGCGAGCGTCAGCATCGCGAGCATAGTCACTGTCTGCATATCCCTCAAGAAGAGCCTGCCGGACGTGAGAGGGAAGAGGAGGCCTGCGTGGACGGACCCGAGTACGTAACGTAGGACATATGCGGCCGCAAGCAGGTTGGCCGTACGAGGCTGCCGAGCGTACTGAGCAAGGACATTCACCGCACGGGCGATGTCCAGACGGGTGGTGGCGGCCAGGTACGTGAGCCTCCCCACGATGGACTGAAAGTCAACAGCAGATGCAAAGTTACCAGAAGAGGTGTCGTGAGCAACGCAGAGGGCAAGCTGGGTGCCCAGCGGCATGGGGGAAGAGGCAGTGGGAAGGGGCTGTGAAAGGTCAACGATGGAGGAAAAACGGTGAGCAAGAGTGAGAATATAGCGCTCCTAATGAACAAGAAGATAGCAGGGAGACGCTCGAGCTGCATCCCGAAAAACATGGTGGCAAGGCCCCGGGTCCTTCATGCGGTACGTTGAGGAGAGGAGGTCCTTTGCCGCGACGATCGAGGAGGAGGACGGAGAGGTGATAAGGGGGTCGTCAACGTACACCAAAATGAAGGCGGGCACTGTAGGCGTGTCCCCCACAAAGAGAGATGGGTCAGATTGGTTGGGGTGGAAGCCTCCACAAACGAGAGTGGACGAGAGCTCCCCGTTCCAGGAATGGGGCGACTGACAAAGGCCGTACAACGCCCGACAAAGACAACACACCCGCTTTGAGCCATCCGAAAACCCGAGAGGCTGAACCATGTACAGCTCCTCCTCGAGGCGACTGTGAAGAAAGGTGTTGTTCACGTCCATCTGGTGAAGCTCCCACTCGGAGGAAGCGGCCACACAAATGACGATGCGATTCGTCATGGAACGGCCGACGGGGCATAGGTATTACCAAAATCAACGCTGGGGATCTGGGAGTAGCCCTTGGCAGTGAGGCGCGCCTTGTACCGGTGGAGCGCGCCGAAGGCGGTGAACTTCTCGTGGAGAGCCCACTTGGCCTTGATCACAGTGCGACTCGGGGGGAGATCAGCGAGCTCAAGAACACCGTGCTCAGAGAGCACAGCCAACTCTGCCAAGCACGCCGCGCACCATGCCGTAGCATCGGGGTGGGATAGGGTATTTGCAAGGGTGAGAGGATCGGAGTCGTCCGGGGGAGGGGAAGAAGAGCGCACAGGAGGGAAGGACGTGACGGTGAGGGCGCGTGAAGTAGTTGCGGGAGCACCCGCGAAGAAGTGGCTTGTGCTGGCGTCAAGGGCATGGAAAACTCGAGATGAAAGAAGTGACAACCATGGGTGTGACCCGGGTGAAAGGTGTACAGAAGAAGGGGGCAAGGCGGGACAGACGATGACGGGGAAGAGAAAGGACACAAGCCCGGAGTGGAGGGAGCGGCAGAGGGAGCGGCCAGGGAGACCGGGCGATGGATGATCGTGGCCGAAGGGGAGCCGGACGGGTAGGAGGACAAAGGTGGCGGGTCGACGGAGAGGGTAGGGACGAATGGTGGAGGAGAGAGATCAGGACAGGGGACGGGGGCGAACGAGGAGGGGGGAAGGGGGAGCAAGCGGCAGGCAAGAGCATGAGTAGTACGAGATTGAGTGCAAGAGGAGATAAGGGAAGGAGGAGGGGGGGTTTCCAACACGGGACGAGAAGGAGAAGGAGAGGAGCGGGGCGAGGAAGGGGGGGGAGGGGAAGGGAGGGGAGCGGAGGAAGAGGATGGGAGGTTAGCGACAACGGCGGGAGGGGGTGGAGGGAGGGCGGGTAGCCGGGCCCAAGCGGCATGCTCGCGCATCCAAGACAAGGGACGAGGGCGTGACGGCGGGGCATGGGGAGGCGGGGGATGAGAGGATCGAAGAGGCCAGGAAGCAGGGAGCGGAGAGAAGCATGGGGAGATAATAGGAAGGGGAGGGAGGGTCTCGAGAGCGAGGACACTGAGGAGGGGAGGCAAGGGCGGGGGGTGAGCGGCCGGCGGGGCAGACGGAACGGAGGGACGAGAGGAAAGGGGGGCCGGGGCATGGAGGGCACGCGGGGAACAACTGTGGACCGGGGAGGGCAGAGCAGCAACGTCAGGGATGTCATCAATGGAGATGAGGACAAGGTCAGGGCACCGTGCAGGGACAGGCACGCGCGAGGACCCAAGGGCCTGGGCAGCGGTCAGAGCGGGAGGAACGGGCAGAGGCATAGGCGGGAATCCAGGGGGGAGAGGAAACATGGGAGGGGAGGAGGGGAGGAAGGAGGGAGATAGATGACGGACCGCCACGGCGATGCGACAGGGGCAAGGGAGGAGGGAGTGGCGGGGGCACAGATGCAGTCGTCGGAGACAGAGGGGGCGGGGAGGATGGAAGACGAGGGGAGGGTGCTGGGGGATCCATGAGCACGGGAGGAGGGGACGGGGAGGGAGTCGTGGCACAGGCTATGGGGGTCGGGATAGTGGAAGGGGAGGGGGCTGAGGGAGGGAAAGGAGGGGGAATCAGGTGTGGAACGGGCATGACCGATGGGGGAATGCACGAGTGAGGGGGTCACAAACCGGCAAGAGGGGGGGAACCGAGGGACGGGATAGGGACGACCGGTAGGGGCACG
Organism: Penium margaritaceum; assembly: GCA_023375785.1. Taxonomy (NCBI): domain Eukaryota; kingdom Viridiplantae; phylum Streptophyta; class Zygnematophyceae; order Desmidiales; family Peniaceae; genus Penium; species Penium margaritaceum. The sequence continues at coordinate 43,161 of SZWC01007551.1, forward strand.
AACACGCGTAGGGGAAGGGGAGGAAGGGAGGATGACGAAGAAGGGAGGCCACTAGAAAAAGCGTGGGTGGACGGGACAGGGGCAGGGGACATGTCAAGAGAGGCAAGAGACGGTGGGGGCCCCGCACACACAAGACCGTCGGTGGAGTACGCTGTAGCGGAGGCCGGAGGAGGTGGGATACTGTCAGCACAGAAGGCGCTGTATGTGAGGTGCTCAAAGAAGCGAGCATGACACGACTCTACGATGCGATGTGCAGCCGGATCCCAAAAACGGTGCGCGCGAGAGCGGAGAGCGACACCGAGGGTAACGTAAAGACGGCCCGGCGAGTCGAGTTTGTTGGAGCGAGAGGGAGGGGCAAGGAAGACGGTGCCCATAGTGCCCCACACCACGGCATGGCTGAGGTCCACGCCCCGACCAAAGAAGAGCTGTAGAGGCGTGGTGTTGGGGACAAGAGGCCCGTGCGGGATCCGGTTCCACACCCAAGTATAGTAGCGCGCAGCCTCAGACCAAAAGCTCCATCCGCGGTCGACAAAGCCAGCCTTGGCCATCATTGTGCGAATGCCCTCAGTGAGGGTGCGGTTCCAGTGCACCGCGACCCCATTCTGCTAGGGAGACTAGGGGGCGTAGAGCTCATGGACCACTCCCTCACAATCATAAAAGGTCGCGGTATCACCAAGAAACTCACCACAACGATCGGAGCGAAAGTGGAGGAGTTGATGGCGACTTTGACGCTGGGCAGATGTGTACCAGGACTGGATGGTTGCCGTAACCTTGCACTTTGCGCGAAGGAAGAAGACCCACGTAAAACAAGAGAAGTCATCAATGAGGCTGAGCACGTACGTAGCGTGCTTGGCAAGTGACTCATCTTAGAGGGGACCAAGGATGTCGGCATGAACCAGCTTGAGAGGCGCGGAGGCGCGCGAGGGAGAAGGGGAGGCGATGCATCTTACCAACCGCACAAAAGCTGCAGTCAGCAGTACACGGGGCACGGAACGAGGAATCGGACAATCCATCGGCCAAGAGAGTGCAAAGGAGAGAGGAGACTGCGGACGTCGGAAGATGACAAAGGCGACGATGAAGAAGATGCGCATGGGCAGAGCGTGAAAGAGCAACAAGCACGGTAGCATCGGCTGCGTGGGCCAAAACGGAGTGAGGGCCCAGGACCTGATAAAGGCCCTCGCCAGGGGGACGTCGACCACGGAGGATAACACGCCCACTGGCACGATCAGTGACAGCGACGAGACCCAGCGCATAAGTGGTGGAGAACCCACAAGTATCGAGCGCGGGGACGGATAAGAGGGAGAAGTCAAGGGTCAGAACAAAGAGGACAAAAGACAAGGAGAGATCACCGGCAAGAGAAGTCAGACAGAACGTACAGAAACCTAGAACAGGCAAGGACACACTATCACCTGTGAAGACAGGTGTGATGAAAAACAAAGGACTAAACAAGGTGAAGAGCTCACGAACAGGATATATGTGATCTATGGCAGCCCTCTCAATAACCCAAGATGGGGAGATGACACGCTCAGTGCCGGAGAGAAGACAATAGGCGGTCATGCAAGGAGGGATGTCTGACAGCAAAGGGGGAACGCGGACAAAGGGGGAGACAGAGAAGAAGATAGAGGTATGGCGTGGGAGTCGAACAATGGAAACATACCAGTACGTGGAGGGCCACCGAGGACACCCTCCGCAAGGACGTGGCAAATCAAAGCGACAATAGCACCCTCAGTGAGTGGGGGGGCAGCAGCACCAAGGGGCACGGGACAGCCAGGCGAGGCGAGAGGGGCAGCGCCGAGAGGCGGGAGGGGAGGGGCACGACCACGCAAGAGAGCACGCTGGCGGGCAATCCGCTCACGGAGGTCAGGGGCCGGGGGGAGTGGGCAAGAGTCATGGCAATGACCCACAACGTCGCAGTTCTAGCACAGCGGCGGGCGACCACCGCTGCCACTGACGGCAGCTCTGATGGTGAGAGCATGGGCAGCAGGAGGTGGAAGAAGGCCAGAGAGCGTCCGGGAGGAAGTGCTCGGCAAGGGCCGCAGCACGCTGAGAAGTGATCTGGAATACGTGGAGACCATCAAGAAGATCGGGCCAGACAGTACCAGGTGTCTTATAGGCGTACTAAAGGGTCAGGGCAAGAGGGAAGGAGGTGAGAGCGCCCGAGAAGGTAGGAACGAGGCCGGCGACATCGGAAGTGATGAACGCCTGGTCCGTGAGGGAGGCACCCGCTGTGAACAACTCGCTCTTGATAAGCTCAACGCGATCCAAGTAGGCCACAAGGGACTCGTCAGGACAACGGTACAGGGAGCGGAGGTCAGCCACGAGGGAGGCAGCGGAGCGGGGGGAGTCATAGGAGTAGAGAGCAAGAAGGAAGGCGCAAGCCTCGCGAGGTTGAGTAGGGACAGAGGGGGTGGGGGCGAAGCGATCAAGCTGGCAAAGTGTGACGGTGGGGGCGGCAGAATAGAGAAGGTGAGAAGCGAGGGGCGCACGATCAGGGTGTGTCATAGGGAGGGTGGGGGCAGGGTCGTAGTGCTCCCAAAGACCGTACATGTGCGTCCATGAGACAAAGCGAGTGGACCACTCGCTGAAGGGTGTACCAACAGCGTGGCAAGGAGCGGAGGTGAGAGGCATTTGCTAGGCGGGCGAGCGAAGGCCAAGGCTAGTAATCTGAGCGACGGCAAGTTTCATGGCATCGAGACGAGGCTTAGTGCGGGCTAGGGCAGCGAGGGGTTTACCGGCAGCAGCCTCGGTAGCGGCCACAGCACCCCCAACTAGAACAGCACCTCCGGCAGAAACCGCACCGATGACAGCAGCACCACCTCTGGCAGCAGCAGCATCACCGGCGGCAGCGCCCGCAGTAGTGACGTGGCCACCAGCACCAACAGTACCACCAACGAGACCAGTAGGGATAGCACCACCACTGACGCCAGCCACAGCACCACCACCAATGCCAGCCGCAAGACCACCACCTGCACCGCCAGCAGCGGCAACGCCACCTCCACCGGGAGTGACCACGGCGCCCGGAGCGACGGCGCCATCCAACCCCGTGAGTCTGTGGACGACGCAAGCGTGGGGAGAGCGAGCAGTAGGACCACCAAGGAGAGGCAGGGCGAGGCAGGGGTCGAGAACCGGACGTGCAGCAAGGGCATCAACGATGGCCATCGAGAGGAGGACGTGGGGATCATGAGGAGGTACGAGATGCGGGGGAGGGGGCGGTGGGAGAGGAACACAAAGAGCGACGAGAGCGGAAGTGACAGCCGCAGCAACAACAGACCGAGGCGAGAGGATGGCGGACTTGTCGACAAGGCCATAGCTATCGGAGGTGAGTGGACTAGGGGCACGGGAGGAGGCATCGAAGAACAAAGCCTCGGCACAAGCGGCTCTAGTAGCTGCCGCAACTACCACCGGCGAGACCGAGCTCAGGCATGGCGCTACACACCGTTAAGGACAGAGCAAGTGAGGCGAGGAACAGGCGGCTACACGAAGACCGATCAGTGAGAGGAGATGAGGGAGGAGCCATGGTGTGTAATGTGTATTTAGGGGTGTGCATTAGGGAGGGGAGGGAAGGGGGAGCAGAAGCAGGAGAGAGAAGGACGTGCAAGAGACCAAGACAGCCGATCGGTCGACACGACTCACGAGACACAGGGCAGAAGGGGAGAACCGTGGGGTGAAACATGGGACAACAGCGAGAAGCAAGTAAGCGTGAACGACAAAGAGGAAACGCAGAGACAACAACGAGAGAGACAAGAAGACAGTGGAGGCGTGAGGGGGAGGGGCAGAGGCAACAAAAGGAGAAGGGAAGAAGACCAGTGGAGAGGACAACGAGGGAAAGAGAAGGAGAGCGAGAGAAGTAAGATGGAGAGGAGAGAGGAGGGGGGTGCGGGAGGGCGAAAAGGTGAGGGAAAGGGGAAGAGAGAGAGACACCAAGAGAGGAGGAGAATGCCGAAAGATGAGGGAGAAAGGGCAAAGGAGGAAGAGAAAGAAAGATGCGGAGAGGATGAGAGAGAGAGAGGAGAAGGTAGAAACAAGGGAAGGGGAAAAAGGGGGAGAGGGGGGAGAGAGAAAGAGGGAGAGAGAAGGAGAGGCTGGGGAGGTACAGAAGAAAGGAAGGAAACAATGGAGAGAGGAGGAAACAGGGTTGAGAGGAAGGAGAAAGGAAGGAGAAGGAGAGGAAGGGAGGTCCCATAGGAGGGAAGGAGGTGACGGCGAGAGTGCGGGTAGCGGAGAGGGATGGAGGGAGAGAGAGAGGAAAGGAGAGGAAAAGAGAGAGAGAGAGAGAGGGGAGGGGAACGGAAAAGGGACGGGGAAAGGGGGAGGGATAGGAGGGGGGGGAGTGGGAAGAGGAAGGAGTAAAGGGGAGAGGGAACGGAGAAGGAGCGGAGAGGGGTGGGACAGGGATGGAGCC
>SZWC01007551.1:52519-71053 GCA_023375785.1 Penium margaritaceum
AAGAGAGAGAGAGAGAGAGAGAGAGAGAGAGAGGGCAGAGAGAGAGACGGAGAGAGAAAGAGAGAGGGGAAGAGGGGATAGAGACAGTGGGGACAGGGAAGAAGGCGAGCACAGGAGGGAGTAGAGAGAGAGAGAAGAGAGAGGGGGGAAGAGAGGGAGACAGAGGAGAGAGGTGAGAGGTGAGAGATGAGGGAAGGGAGGGAGATGAGAGCAAAAAAAAAGGGAAAAGGCCGGGACAAAACCCAGCGGGGGGAGGGATTCCTTGGCCGGGAAAGGGCCGACAGGCCTCTTGGGGGCAGACGGCCCCGGGATCAAGGAGCTAGACAGAAAACAGACAGCGGGAGGGGGGGGGTCGGCTCGAGGCCACAGGCAAGCGGTCCAGAGTTCAGAGAACAAATTCTCATAGTTTCAAAGTCAGAGCTAAGTGGCCTAGAGCCGTAGGGCCGGAGCCAAAACTAGAGAGCCTAGAGAGCCTAGCAGCCTAGAAGCCGAGGAGCCTAGCGATGGGGGCCGAAGGCCGAAGGGCAGGGCCAAGAGCCGAGGCCCAATGGCCAGAGGCCGAAGGGCGAGCCAAAAGCCGGAGCTGGGGAGCCGTGGGGGGAATACAGAAGCCAGGCCAGATCCAGGGAAAGACGACAGGGAACGAACCTGTAGGAGAGAGAAGAAAACAATGGCAGGATTTAGGGAAAACGGGAAGGAGCAACAGGAAGAAAACGGGGAGCGAGGGAAAATGAACAATCAGAGACGGGTGGATAGAGCAAGAAGCATAGCAAGGGGGGGGGGACTTGGAACGACGAGAAAATCCTGAGAGGGGCGGACCTAGCGGAGAAGGGTGCGGCCGGCCAAAGCAAACGGGACGGGAGGAAGGTCGGCGACGGAGGCAACGCCCCACGGTGGCGGGATGACGGCAAACAGTGGCGGAGGCAACGGCGGTCGGCAGGGGACGTCAGACAACGGGGTCCGCGGAGGTAGCGTCGACAAGGGACGGTGGCCACCACCAAACACCGGAAGCAGTATCGGAAGCGGGAGGAGACCATAGGCCCGTTCATAGGCTTGATGCCATGTTGAACAGGACAGGTGAGGGGGAGGGAGAGAGGACGGAGGAGAGCGGAGGCGGCGGGAGGCGGACAGAGTCGAGAGTTAGCCGCGGGGCTAACTGACCCTCTCGAGGACTGTGAGGGGGGGAGCACTCTCGAAAGCTGTGAGGAGGAGCGCTCTCTAGGGCTGTGAGGGAGATCAAGGCAGGGGACTTAGTCGCGAGTGTAGATCGAGGCGAAGACACGAATGTTTTTGGAGAAGGATGAATTATTCGGAGCGAGCCAGGAGACCCCTATCGGATCGCGTGGCTCAGCTCTAGGGGATCGCCATCCAACGTGGCGAACCACATAGGGTAAGTAAGGGGTCCTAGGGCAACAGAGAGTGAGCAAAACGAGGAGCGCGACACAGCGTGCCGGTGTGCGTCGCACAAGGAGCGGGTACGGGATTAGGCTAGGACGCATCCCAAACAGGCAGGACTAATCTAGGTGTGCTAGTTAGGTTTGATACTTCAACATTGAACTCATCAAAGAATTTTGTAATCAAATTCCTGATTTCATGAAAGGGGGCTGAATAACCCTTCCCTACTCTGTATAACAATCCTAAGGTGAGCACGTAGTAGGCTACATATTTCATCATAAAAATTCCCATGTATGGAGTTTACGCTTTAGTGTATGTTGGTGAAATAACAAAAGATATGGGTTAAATGGTGAAAAGATTCATTCCTCTCCTTTTTTGAAAATATGCATGTAGGCCTTGCAAACCCAGTGGTATCAACTTGGTGATGTTACTTTTTCTTGCCAAATTGAAAAGAAAACCATTTTTTGGGCAAGCTGTCATTATCTACCATAAGACTCACAAGGTTTGTACATGGGGGTGCAAGACTCCTCATGCACTTCAATTGAACCTACCTGGCTCCCTTATCACAAGGCCCACTAGGCTCCAAAAATAAAGCAAAAATACTTGAAACCTAGGTGATTCTAGGACAGATTATAAATTTTAATTTTCACAGAAAGACCACGATTTTTTGCAGAGAACAGGCTCCAAAAAGTAATGGTAATAACTAATTCCTGTTTTCTTGAAACATGAGATTCTTGCTTTAGTTAGTTGGGTAAGACGTGAAACGCTCGACTCCCCTCTCAGCCCCTGCCCATTGCGCTCCATGTGTGAATGTTGTCCTTGATTACAATAATTATAATCAGACAAGGGACATGGAGGAAATAGAGGGGGGGGGCACGGACTCGCAGGTCGCAAGGCAATGATGTTGTTTTCATGATGCCACAATGTTTTTCTTTCAAAGGACATACATAACATGTGGCAATTATGTTGATTGGCATGTTCTCTTAAGAGCCAATCACAGTGTCTCCTTTTTTGACATGGCATGCCAACATGTCAAAGCTCATGTGACAAGGACTGTTTGATGCATCTGAAAACCATGTCCACGTCCATGTCAACTATTCATCTCAAATCTGATGTGCATGCGATGCATCTCTCATAGTTTGTGTCACAACTAAAGATCACAACACAAATGTTGTATGCATCCACAATATTCCTTGTACATCCAAATATCTCCGGAGTTCTTTTTTAAAACAATTTATTTTCTATCCGCAAGCACTTATCCAATCATCCGTTGGCCTTCTCCTCAGAAAAGTGGTTTTGCTAAACTCATCAAATCTAGTCCTCAATTCAACCAGGGTTTCAAAAACATGCCGCCTAGTCTTGAATCCATTGCATACAACCGTAATCCAAATTATATTTGACAAAATGAAGTGGCATTAAGGCCACCTCGTACTAGGAGGTTTCCAGTCACTTCACAACAATTCCGTTGTTGTCAAGATTGTACATAAGAAATTTTACAGTAGTGCCCCACTACCAAAGCACACCAGATAGTTCTAAGAACTGCTTGGTAGCCAACATGCTACTAAGGCGGAAAGCCACCATGTCATCAACAGGTGAGCGCTCATGTTCGACCCCTAAAGCAAGCTCTCAGCAATTCATGAAGCCAAGCTACTCCCCTCCCAACCTCCAGACATCTTCATGGATGCATGCTCACATAAACACTATCACAACACTGTCACCTAAAGCTTATGCCTTCCAAGAGCCTTGGCTTTTTCTTTGGAAGGTATTGTACATACAATTTCATAAGAGAAAGCTTTGGGAAAACTATTGGTAACATGGGCTATTGTAAGCATTCCCCACTTAAGGCACATGGTGTGCTTGTACTTGAGCAAGCACAGGATCCTCCCAACATCTAAAAACTTGTGGATATGAGGTTTTTCATTGATTTCGACAATTCTTGAAGGACATTGGCAGAATATATTCCATGTAAATCATTATTTGCATTTCATTTAAATTCAAAATCTTTGGAGCATGATGTGCTTCCAACCAAAAGTGAAGACTCCCCCCATGGCCTCGTAGGCACGTCTAGTGTGTGTTCAATAGTTGATGAACCTAACAGCCAGAGCGGCAAAATGCACTCCAGCGTACTCAACATGTGTAGTAGTACTTGCAGTAGTGGTAGTAGGTTAAGCCGTAGCAAGAACAAGTTCAACCCTTATGTGCACACGTGCATGTAGACTTGATCAGCCTTGACAACAAGAGGAAAACCGATATGGGTACACACAATGATAACTCCGCAACTTCCACATTTGGTAAAGTTCTCGTTAAGCTCGTGGGATGCATTGTTATGCCCATTTTGTTCACAAGGGGGGGCACTACTAAACAAGGTGTTACGGAAGGGGAGAATCACCAAGGCATCCTTCCACTTGTCATCTCCCACAATAGTGACTAGGAAAAAAAACCCTAACCTAAGGAGAAGCTAGAAGCAGAGGATGTACCCTTCAAATAGGACTTGACTATCAACATTACAATGGCTGCCATTGAAGACTTATGTGACCAACAATAGAGGATTATTCGTAATAATGGTTGTAAACGCCAAGGGGGCCTTCCTTATTTTCTTACTTGATTCTTGTGGGCAGGCTCGTAACAATGATCACGTTGCAGACATGAGCAAATAAGTCATCCATGCTTTTTGGAACCGTAATGTGATCATCCAGGCATGTAATGTTTCTCAATTTACAAGAAGGTGTTTGCAAAACTGAAGAAAACGTCCCCGTGGGTGCTCTGTCAAGGGTGCTCTGCCCAAAACCTTGACATATGCATGAAGCATATCTGCAAGACCAAGTGAGGATGATGCATCATAAGTAAGGCTGACAAGGTGGTTTGTTATTTCATGCGTAATAATAACATGCCACATACTGCACAATGGAGGCAAAGTGCTTATGCCTTGCTCTGCTACTTGGTTCACATCTGGTCAATCAATGCTATAGCGCCTCCTATACATGAGTTAATCTTAGTTGAAGCTTGTGAATCATAAGGCATGGAAAGACATGAGTGAACACCATGAAAACACCTTCAAGGTGGTGCGCAAGCAAGTTCATCATCGTGTTATATGGTTGTAGGTTTGCTAGCTATATGATTTTATGCTCCCCTTTACCAAGTGTTAGGATGTTACTGATTTCACTGGTGGAAAAGCAAGTGATGTTCATGAGAGTATCCTAAATACATGGAGGATGTGAAAGCTCTGGCTAAAACACTAATCAGGATGCCTGCCAATGTTTCTTAAGCACATGTTAGGCATGTCGTGGAGCACCTAAGTAAAGGTGGAATGAAGACATGAATTTCTCACTTCAACTTGTTGCATGCCGTTTTCATCTAGCACATTTTGGGGATGACATGAGTGGTCATGTCACAATGGTGGAAGCATGGGCGTAGGTCATTAATGCCATGGTGTGAGCACGAAAGATTGTATATTCGAAGTAGAGGCTTGAGGAATTTCACCTTGCTCACGTCGCGAAGGACATCATACCACTCAAAACAAAGTGCCTCATGAACAAGCCACAGCTAGTAGTGTATCGGGTTGTCATTGTCACTCTCCATACCTACTCATGGGCCTACCTCCACATGGCACACCTTCTAATGGAGTGAGAGCTTGCCAACGAGATGTTATCTCTGCCTTGTATTTTTCCTTGATGCAAGTGTGCCTTCTCCACCCACGAATCAAATCACAAGACTCGTGGAAAATCCCTCTTTCTGAAGACTCTAGAGATGTTGGTGTGTTGAAACATGTCTCTGTCATCTCTATGAGGGGCGTTTCAAGCACAAAAAGATTGATTACATGATGGTGAAGGCGTTAGAAGCAATAATGATGTTGAGATTGTGGAGGTTGTGGCCAAGGATGAGGGAGAGGCCATAGAGAAAAAAAAATAGAGCAACCATGAGATGGAAGAGAAGGAAAACTTCGATGTGGCATGGGATGAGGATGAGGCATGCTAGATGCAACTCAGAAAAAGTGACAAAAGTAGTCATTGAACCATATGAAAATAGGTAATGTGCCATCTTCTCCACTCTCAGTGGGGCGCATGGCTAGCTTGGAGTGGGATGTATAGCTTCTTTGGAAACAAGTGCTGAATATTGTAGTAAGAATCATTGAAACAAATGAAAGGAATCAAGGGGGTGAAAGGCATGGTGTGGAGGAGGATAATGAAGGAGAAGGGCATGGTGATGGAGAGAAGGGAGTAGAAGGGCAGAGTGAGAGGGAAGAGGGAGAAAAAGGGCCAAATGAGAGAGGAGGACAATTTGAGGACAAGAAGAATGAAAAAAAGTAGGAGGTAGTGTTCTTGTTCAAGGAGCAAATACATTAAACACTACATAGCCACTCCAGTTTAAAAGCAATAAGCAAGGTACCTCCTAGCAGAAGCTAAGGTTTTGATAGAAAAGGTGAGGTTGTGAAGGGTATTTAGGGTACAAACAAAAATTCTAACAAGCCCATTTGTACCATGATCAACGCTACAACTGGGAGTATGACTAGAGAAGCAAAAAAAGATCATGGAGTTGTACCTAGCGTTAGAGAAAAGGCTATTTTGCAGCAAGTAAGATGTGTAGGAAGAGTTGGCTTAAGGTTTCTACATGGAAGGGGGAAAAAGTGAGAGAATGGGCTAAGAGTTGGAGAAGGTGAGTGGAGATACCACTAGAGGTGGGGGAGTGGAAATTCCAACCTCTGGAATTCCTACCATGAATATTTCTTACATCCTTTGAATAATGCCTGCTTTCTCAAATTAATTGACTTCTCTTAGTTCAAATGGTATTTTCTACTTGCAATGTATGAAACGTATCAAAAATGTGTCTAAGATTTTAAATAGATAGCTCAGCATATGTGTGAAATGTGAGAATTACAGGACAAAGGTTCAAAATATCCATTTTGTTCAGGTGGGATTGGAAAGAAAAATCCAAGTTGCTCATGGTCTTCTTTATGCACATGAAGTTCTGACCTTCCTCAAAGAAATTGTCTACAATGTTAATACTTCCCTCCCCAAAAACCCACTGTAACAACCATGAGGACCAGTGTACCGTGTGGCCGTCATGGGACATGACCACATTGATAAACAGTAGTGCACAATGATGTGCCACTGTTCGATGTGGGGTGAGCAGCATATGTTATCACGTATTCTTCCTACATATGGGGAAATTGTATTCATTCAGATCGCAGTAAGAAGGGACTTTCATTGAAAAGGCACCAAGTGAATCATGAATTTTCCGAATACCTTGTCAATGTCATCTCTTAATCTATTTGTGAAGAGCATGTAGAAAATTTTCTATCATGTTTCCTAAGTGAGATAATACTCCCAAAAAATCACTTTTTATTGGTTGTGGAATGTTTGAGAAACTCACTTATGCTTCACTAAAGAAAAGGTTAGTATCCATCGTTGACTTTCTCTTGCGAGGATTCAACTATGAAATGTCAATTAAAATAAACAAAAATGGTATCTCATGTATAGCAGAGGAAATCTTTATTGTTGTTGAATAAGGAACCAATTTCGTGTCATTTTTTCACATTCAATGATGAACACATGTACATCAAAATCTTTACAAGAAATGTGTGGAAGACACAAACTGCATCACTTTGGCCCAAGGGGTCACGACAAGGTCGTACGATGAATACGCTTACATACTTATGCAAAATTGTCGAAAATTTCAATGTCAGTGAGACTACATAAACAAAAATGTGATGAAGCACCCCAGCACTGGTTTCTTTCCTTTATTTTCACAAACCATATGTCTCACTCTATTATGATAGCTAAATCCTCTTGTCACCATAAGCTTGTGCTTAATCAAGAAGAAACAAAGTCATGCCTATGTTTTCATGAAAACATTCTCATTTATGTTCATGACAACCATGAAATAGAAAAAAGAAGAAGAAGACAATATGCTTCAAATTTTGTATAGCAACAATTTGCCCTCGTTTTGCAGCATTTCAAAATCATTTGCGTTTGACATTGTTTCTACATATTAATCCCTATGAAGTTTTATTGAATTGCATAGACAAAGTGAATCATTCTATGACATTAGTTATCTTAAATTCCGGTATGCTTCATCCAAACATTATGCTTTACGCACAAATCCACTCTCTTCTTGTGAAAGGCCGTGCAAAGGCAAAGAAAAAATTAGAACAACCTTTTTCTATTCAAGTTCCTCATGGACACACATACAAATGAAATAGAGCCATTAGGTGTTTTCATCAATTCATCATCTTCCAATGTTGGCCCAACCCATCATCGACAAGTACAAGCTTGAAACCACATAAAAATTACAAAGTCCACATCATGCTCTGAATTGACAACGCGGATGACAAACCCACAATACATCAGGACATGAAAAGGCTTCATCCAATGCATGTAAATATTAAGCATGCTATCCTTTCCGTAGTGTAAGAAGATCTGGGATTTCATTCTGAGAACAAAACTAGAGGGTCTATTGAAGGTGTACCAAGAAGGCAAACCTTTCCTCTAGACCATCAGCCTCCTATGTGACCAGATACATTCCGATATGTCCTAGTTACCGTTAGCCACAATACATCTTATTATTATTTCTAACATTGTCCACCTTATCTTGTACCATTTAACCATTTGGTCCATGTGCAAGATAGAAAACAACGTAATTGACTGGGTGATATTCTACATGTGCAAGATAAAGAAACCTTGACATAGTAACCAAACACGGTCTTTAGAATTAACTTCACCCTCTCCCCACATGCTGAAATCTTGGAAAGTCTCAAATTGATTTGCTAAATGAAAAGGCATTAAATGCACAATACCCTACTCATTATGAACAGAAAAAAAGGAGGGATATGTAATTCATTTCAATGGATATCTCCCATCTCTTGTAAAATATTAGGACATGTCCCTTACTTATTCTTACCTTGTTTTATAAAATAGCAATTTTTGGTAGAGGAGCCGTATTTACATGTTTGTGGATAGTGTACACGTTGACATGAGGGGAGAATTGAATAAAACATTCACGCATACTCTACTATTGCAAGAGTGAAAATTATTACTGTCATATTTTTTGGGTAAGCAAGGATACATTATCCACTTGGAAAATAAACTAGAGGAAAACAAATCGTGGTATTGAATAATCTGAAAAGTACAGATAATATTCCATTATTCACAACTATACTATAGCGTGAAAATGCCACGCCGACCGGTCAAAGTAGCCACGTGGCTTCAGCGGGGTCACCTCAGACAGTGGGAAGTGAGACGGGATGGCTTGAGGGTCGGTGACCCTCAAGCATCACTGTTTTGGCTTAGTCAGCCAATGATTCCATCGTATCCACTACATTGGTATGAGAGCTTGAGGGCTGGAATCCAATGTTGGGATTATCGGAGATGCCGAGGCAGCTCTTATTCCTAGCCAAGGGGAGTGTAGCATGACAGTTCCATGATGACCGGTTGAAAGAGTCATGTGGCAAGCCACATGACTCTTTCAACCGGTCATCATGGTAGGTTACCCCGCGCAAGCGCGGGGTAACCTACGACTTTGGACGGTGAGACGGAATGGCTTGAGAGTCGAAGACCCTCAAGCACCGCAATTTTGGCCTAGACGGCCAACGATTCTGTCAAATTTGCTACATGTTCACACTTTTAAAGAAAATGATATAACATAAGTCCTACCTCAAAAGTGGATCGTCAAGCGTAGCTACTCCATCATGGTTGTCAAGCCCAGCAATGCACAAGTATTGGGACAACCACTATCACGACATTGAAAGGTCTTCTAGATGGAAGGGCATGCTCCTCTTAGACTGGGAGGAGGTTAATCCCTCCTCTTTGGAGGGATCAAACATCTCCTAGGCTTGGGTTTTTTTAGGCTTCTATAGGTCTTGGAATGATCTTCAATTTCATCCCCTAACCAGGTTGCTACTCAAATTCTAGGCTTAAAAAGATCTTGGAAGGGCCTCCAGAGAAATCTTGGTCAAGCACTCTCTACACGTATGAAAGTATCAAAGATATTTCTTGATGGAGGCCAGCTATCAATTCCTTCTAGATAAGTATGAGGTAGCATTCAGAACAACTAAATAAGGAATACACAAAAGAAACTATGTTTTCCATCTTGTACCTCATCCAAGCACAAACACAATCAGGGTAGGATATCAACTCCGAACATACCCTCCTAAAGTTATAACTGTATTTTTGGACTGAGCTGAAGAGTTTACGTACAAATGGGTCAAAAAAATGCAATACTGCATTCTCTTGTTTTTCGATAAACGACACTTCTTACTCAACAAAATTCTTACATCTTGAAGGTATGGAGGATTAAACTTGAGGTTCCTCTAATCCTTCACGTAGATGAATAACCCAGATAAATAATTAGAACACCCTTCCATGATTGATTGATGCTAAGTGTTCATCATTACAGAGTAACAAATTTGTATCTCAAAATTTTCAATCAGAAGAGTTATTACATGAAACTCGCCAATAGAATTCAAATATCGAGGGAATCTTTATCCTCCATCCTCCTCTTTCCTCATGTTAGGAAACTATTCCAATTGTATCTTAAAGTGGAACAGAGAATTAAAAAACCATCATAGTTGTATTAGAATATGACATTTATAGAATTTTGCAGTTTTTTTGCCTTTCTTCACAACCCTAATACACTTGACGTGAGAAGATGGGTGAGAAGATGGGCAAATCTTGTCAGGCGCACAGTTGAAGCAAGCCTTGACATGAAGTCAAACGTGTATTGCAAATGGTATTGGCGAGTGCATGAGAAACTTGCTGGGTTGTTACACGATTCTATTCAAACTAAAGCCAAGAAGATTGCATCCATAATTAAAATTTCATGTATGATACACCCCATTCTTCACTCTGCAATTGCACTTTACATGTTTACGAAAGAGGGTGGGACCGCTTTCAACCCGAAATTTTCGACAGATGTTTAGCACGAGACCATTGGAACTCCTGTAAATCTTCTTCCATTTGGTCTGTTTCTAAGGTGACAAAATGAAATAAAAATGCCTAAAATAACCTTGTATAATATCATAATGCGGCTTCAAAAACACATCTTAGAGTATTCAGTCACACTTATTGAATGGTGCGAAATGAATTCCTCTTTCTTGTACTTCACATCCAAAAAAAATCATCAAAGATGATAAGTGAATGGGTTTTATGAAGCCTTTTGAAGCCAAGAAAACTAGGTATGTAATAGTTGTACATTGTTGAGAATATAGAATTTTTCAGATGAACCATGAAGTCTAAAGACCCTCTTCTTGTCTAGTTTGAGATGTGTCATTTTTTCACAAAAAGAACATGAACACACTTGGATCTACTATCAACCACCTATTGCATTGCCATTGTGCATCTGGTTAAGTAATTTGATTTAAGTCTTCTCCAAGTCACATCCAAGAAATATAATTTACCTTCCCTCTCCTTGTTCTTTCCCTGTGCATGATCTTGTTACACAACTTCATTGTTAATGATCTGCTAGTATGGATGAAAACAAGAAGTTTTTGTAAGGTTGGTTTTCATGTTATCCTTCAATCACAACAGGGAATGACACCTTCCTTTAAGGAGTAGACAGAAAATAAAACTCATCATAAGTTTTCCCTATTAATGATATCCATGAAGTTTTGTTGCAAGATCAATTATTGGAGCGATTAACCATTTTCAGTATAAAGGCCATCACATCTTTGTTTAGGTACTTCTGTAACTTCAACTATGTATGCATGAACTCTGCGTTGTGCTGCATTTTAAATACCATGCTTGCTGAAAAATAATCTTAGAATTTCTCCTAAACCAAAGTATGAATGTATGTGTTTTTTCTTGTTAGTTTTCTTTTGCTCCTCTTTTGAAGTATTTTCATGTTTCTTCTTCTTTATCATGTGAATTCAAAACATGTATAGAGTTGTTGGATAAGCAAAGTTTAAAAAAAACCCAAAACTACATGACATATCATTCCCGTCTTGTCTAATGGCATGGATTGCACCACAAATGAATTGTGCATTCTTTCATCAAGCCCTACATGGTTAACTAGCATTTTCCTCTCTATTGGGAGAGTAAATATCACGGCCAGATTGATGTTTGATGCCAAAATTACCACATCTATGGGTGAGCCTTGTGATGTGTAAGGATTAAGACAATGTTAAAGCCTCCTTAACATCCCTCATGAATCATCTATTGTTCATGCTCTGTTGAACGTGGGGGAACCAAAAACATAAATTTCCAAATGTTTTTTTTTCTCACCAAATGCATGACAGGTTTCCCTAATACGCACTACAACAGGTATTTGGGACTATCTGTCACAAGAATATGCCTTTATCTATGGTGAAAAAGGCCGCATATAAGGCATAAATGTTTGAAAAAAAACAATAACACATGCAACATCTTCCACGTGTATGTTGCAAACTTTTGCGGTGTTATTTTCATTTAATCTTATGAAACACATAAGAATGATGAAATCTACCATGTAATTTTCATTATCATGCATCTTATGGAAATGCAATCCAAATCCAAACTAAAATCATTCTTGTGATATAAAATGATACCAAAACCAGTTTTACAATTGAAAAGTCAATGGAGCTAGTCAACTAACACGGGAATCATGGGACATATTATACCTTTCAAATCCATGAGATTTTCATGTATCTATTTTATCAATAATAATCTTTCAAATGATTCAAAGTATGTTCTTCCCAGAATTTTTCATTTGTAGTGATAAGTATGATGAAATCTTCCTCAGCTTAAACACGAGACCCGTAGAACAAAATGGAATCTTTGAGATGTGATAATCATTATTATTTTGACAAGGATGCATGGTTGAAAGCTACAATTAAGAAAAAATTCCACAAATACTTAGCATGTGTTGCACCTGCTACCTACAAAACTATACAGTATTACAGTAGAATGAAAATGTTTGATAAGTGTGAATTTCACATCACTCATGGCCACACAAAAGAAGAGTGGCCAACAAACAGGGAGAAACTAATGGACGAGAAGAATGTTGCAAAACTCTACACATTATCCACGGATGATGAGGGAAGAATCCTTCTCCCCGTGTGGTCATGGCGGAATCGGCCACACATATAGTACAATTAATACTTCAAACTTGTATATAGTGAATGGCCACGTTTTTTTTGGTTTCCATGTTCTTAAACCCGTCTTTCAAAGCAACTACAGTTAAACTCAAAATTCGTGTCCATGATTCTATAGGAAAGCAGGTACCTTCGACTAGGATGGCCCTCTCACTATGGTGTTGTGTTAAATGGGCAGTTCATAGCCATTGTCATTCCTTAGTCGTGCTTTTTGCACCATTGATTTCTTCATGAAGTTGAGTTCATGCAACAGTTTCTAGGATTTTGAAATTCCCTCATGTTTAGGTGTTTGATGTCTCATAAAGAATGAAGTCAAACCATTCAAACACATTTTATTGGATTACGATGTGGTGACATAGAAGTTCATGCATGCCAATCACATCATAGGTTTGAAAATCAAAGTTATAATCTTCATAAAAATTGATAAGGGTTTTGGTGCTTGTATCGTAGTTGTAACCATACCAACTTTTCATCTGTGATAAGCCACCTTGACAAACCAAATTGAATACATATTCTACACTATGTTATCCAAATAGAGAAAGTTAGAAATTACAGTGAGGATGTAATGCAACAAGGAAAAAAGTATCATTTTCCGCCACCAACTGATATTTTTACTAGAAAACATTGGAAAATACACATCTAAATTGGATAATTGCTAAGAGAAACGCACGAGCATTAAACCTTATATAAGTGTTGGTCACAGCTGAACACAATATGTGATGCATTTGGTGCAAACATGAGCCATCTATGAAACCACATTGTACAAGGTAAACACCTCACAAACCACACACTCCCAAACAAGAGGATCACGGAACCTTCCAAGAAACATCAATCTAACAGTAAAACACCCTTGGTGTTGCACAAAACACTACAATTTCTATACTAACCATTATCAATCATAGTGAAATCCCCTATATCTTGCTCCCCCTCTTGGCACCATGAGTGAAATACCAAATTTTATTGGATCATGTATTCACATTTGAGTGACTATGAAAATGAGAAGATACATTTGTGAAAACATAAAATCCCCCCTCCACTCCCACTTGCCGTTTTATGCACAAAGAATTTTTCAATGCACTAGCATCTTAGCAAGTCATCCCACCCAATTAAACTTTCATATGAATTCATCTAATACACACATATTCTCCAACCCTTGAACAACTTTAAGATCCCATCCCCCTTCATTACATAGAATTGGACTATGCCATTTATGACCAATCACCATCAGAATGTACATTCATGTCCCATTGTACATGCTAGGCCCACATCTTAGGAAAATCATGATGTTTTCATGGTTGCCACTTGTTCTTTCTTGGCACCAACAGTATTGAATTTATTTTTTCAAATATAATTGAAACATTTGGTGAAAAAATAGGTGACTTATTTTATTCCTTGGTTGCATACATTGTCACATCTGAAAAAACGTAACTTACCTAGTACTTTTTGGTTGTATTCATACCTCCTCAATGGGGTTCTGTCCACCCTAAGAGTCTTAACTACACAAAAACAAATCTCCTAATTACACCAAGGATCGTGGGTTTTTTTTTCCCTTAGAACCTACTAGGCTCTGATACCATGGGTCTCAGAAAGTTCCCTTCTACCGTATGTGAGATTCTATAAATCTCCATGCAAGCCGCTTTCAAAGAAAGTAGTCAAATAGCCAAATTGCGAACAAAACTATCCCCTTTTTATACCCGAGGCTGTGCGTTTTATTTGTTTTTCTTTCCCGGACTCATGTTTTTTCTCTGTGGTTGTGGGGGAGTGTGTAGGGCAGTGTATGTGGAAGGAGTATTAAAAAAGAAACGTGTGTACTCTCATCAGAGAATTTCCAAGAAGTTGTAAGACGTAGACTTGTGTAAATCTTACAACTTCTGCCACATCCATCCCCTCATACACTCACCTCATACTCTCACAACATAGGGGATGGACCGATCAATGTCAGGGGACCCGTCCCCTTCCTCCGAAAAAAGAAGTGTATGATGTGAGTGTATGATACGTTGTATGTGGTTGGTGCATTAGAAAAGATAGTTGTGTAACATCGTAAGAGAGTTTCCAAGATGTCATGGGATGAACACTTTTGTACATTATGCGAATTCCACCACAAACATTCCCTCACACACTAGGGCCATACACTACGCGGGGAGGGGGGAGCAATGTTGGGAAACTTGTCTCCCCCCTCCCCAAACACAAAGGGTGTATGAGGTGTATGAGGCACTCTATGAGGGGGGTGGACTAGGAAAGACACTAGTGTACTCTTGTGAGGGAATGTTGAGGACGTCACAAGATTTACACTTGTGTACATATGCGATGTCTACCACATACAACCCCTAATTGACACACCTCATACACTCTCAGGGGGGGGGGAAACACCGAGAGATTTTGGCGGACCCGCCCCCCCAAAAATCAAAAGAAGTGTATGTGACAAGTGAACGAGGTAGTGTATGTGGGTGGAGTATTAAAAAGACACTAGTGTAGTCTTGTGAAAAAAATTCCAAGATCATAAGATGTACATTTGTGCACATTTTGCAACTTCTGCTGAATACACCTCCTCATACCCTCGTCTCATACACTCCGAGGGGGAGGAGTGATCGAGCAATGCTGATGGAACCACCCCCACCCTTCCAAACAGAGAAAGTGTATGAGGCAGTATTTATAAGAGGGGGTTATTAAAGAGACTAGTGTACTCTCGTGACGGAATTTCTAGGAAGTCACAAGATGTACACTTGTGTATGTTTTACGATTTTTGCCACATACACCCCCTCATACACCCAACTCATACAATTCAAGGGGGGAGGGGAGGGGGGGAGGGACTAAGAAAACTTGGCAAACCAGTCCTCTCCATAAGAACATAACAAGTGTATGAGGCGAGTGTATGAGATGGTGTATTTGGAGGGGGTATTAGAAAAGACACGAGTGTACTCTTGTGAGGGAATCTCCTTGGAGTCGCCCCATACACTTGATGGAGGGGAGAGAGGGGGGGTGGACCAAGAAAAGTGGACAAACCGGTCTTCTTGTCCCCTCGAAAAACCAGAAATGTGAATGAGACAAGTACATAAGACAGTGTATGGGAGGGGGTATTGAAAATAGACACAAGAATACTTGTGTCAGATGTATTCAGGGAATATACCTCGTGTCTGTTTTGTGACTTCCACCACATACACGCCCTCATACACTTGCCTCATACATTCCACGGGGAGGGGGGTCGGCTCATCAAATAAAGTGTCTTAAATATGAGCAAAGGTCTCTTGTACATACATTGAATTGTCCAGCATATGTTGGAAAAAAAACTAGGAAGATAATGCAAGAGGTATCTTAGAGTGTGTACGCAAAATAGGTGTTAAAAAAATCTTAACTGACTATATAATCCTTGTAATGTTTTATAAAGCAACATTTTCCATGAAACTAACTATACATCCGTCTAGTACTATATAGAAATATTACAATTGACTAAACCTCAAACTCATTAAATAGTTCAAAACCCTGTCTCTGCCAAAAAAAATGTTTACAAATGTTTGCAATACACTTTTGTATAAACCAACTAGCCTATCCAATACACAATTCATATAAAACTACCTAACATAATAAAATGCATCCCTCCCATCCACAAACCTAGGGATCCCCCTCCCAGTTGGGAGCTAATGTTTACTCATCACACGATTGTATTGTATATTCCATAATGTATGTGGAAGGGAAAAAAAACTACTCATGTGTACATTTACAATAGAGGTCTCTAGTATGCTATAAATTCACACCCACTCCATTTTTATGAAATGAGACAAGGTAATAGATTTGTAGCACCTTGAATTCGTGATTTCATTCACGTTTGAGTACGCCATGCTGTTTCAAACTTTTAGTATGCTTAGAAGTGGGTATACTTGGAGGCCATATAGACCTAATTGGGTTTGAGGCAAGCCCTTTCTGGGATGTAGTTGAGATCTTATGAGGCCCTATCATGGCTGACATAAACTATGAGCTGAATATTATTACTTGGGGATTGGGCTTTGTTTACCTTGCATGATTGCATAAAAAGGCCGAATGTACCAATGGTTCCCATTGACATGCCGGGGTAAAACGAGTGTTCTCACAGGATGGAATTGTGTACACTTTAACTGAAGGTATTTATAAAGGTCTAAATAAAAAACCAACTAATTTTGAGGGAGTACATAGTGTAATCGACCTGTAACAACCTGAATTGCCTGATTTGATTCACGTTTGAGGACGCTATGGTGTTCCAAAGTTTGACTATGCTCAAAAGTGGGAATACTTGGACACCATATAGACACCATTAGGCTTGAGGAAAACCCTTTGTGGGATGTAGTTGTGATCTAATGGGGCCCAATGTGGGCCATATTGGATACCTGTTTACCTATAGTTGGGTGCAGATTTTGCTCTTTTCACCTTGCATTGTTGCATTAAAAATCCAAATGTACCAAAGGTACCCCTTGACATGCCGAAGTAAGATGGATGTTCTCACATGCTGGAATTGTGTAAATCTATGCTGGAGGTCTCTGCTATGCTATAAAATCAAAGAGAAACCCTGTTTATGAAATATGAGAATGCAACAGATGTGTAGAAACTTAATTTGTGTGCTTTCTTTCACGTTTGATGCCCCATAGTGTTTCCGTAGTAAAGACTCTCGTGGTCGAGGGTCTACATCCCTCCCTCAACTCCCATTATGTCTACCAATGTAAAAATATCCTATCAATGGACTAGCTTATTAGCCAAGCACCAAATACACTAACACTCTCACATCCCCATCCACAACCCAAAGAACAACCCCCACCCTCTCGGACATGAAGTATGTAACTGAAGTGTCTTCTATCCTATATTCTATATTGATTGATATGAAAAAGAAACAATGCACTGTTGAAACGGAAACAGACTTATGCTCTCCTCCATCCACCTTTGCAAACTTATCCGTACACAATGGTTGTACTTGTTGACTAGTGGATCAGCAAAGAGCCCCATTTGATACAATACATTCACCAATTACAGTCACCTTCCCCCTCACCCGGGACTCAAAGTGCATGAGTAAGTATATTTGGACCATGTCACAATCCCTTCTCCATCCCCATTGGCGCGTCCATGTACACATCTTCATTTGATACAATCTTGTATCAGCCAAAAAAACAATTCATATACATTCATCTAATACACTCATGATATCCAAAATACCCTCTCACCTCCTTCCAACAACCCTACGAGTCCCCCCTTTCCTATTGAGGGGTTCAAATTTTATTTCAATGAGTGTATTATACTGTGCCGTGCACATTTTATGGTACAAGAAAAAAACCCACTGGTGATCAGGTCAAAATATTCTCCTCACACTTCTTTAATCGTACACGTGTTTTCTTAGTACACTTTTGCATCATCCAAGCATCCTAACAAAAATACATCTCACATACAAAAGTCCAATACATTCATCTATCTCCCTCCTCGCCCTCTCAGAAATTGAAAATTCCCAAAAACCAAAGAATTTCATGCACATAAGTGTTTAAATCAAGCACCTAACAAAAAACATTCATATCTTAAATGTAGCCAGTATAGTCATCTCGCTTTATGCATTTACCTTATCCCCCTAACGCATAACAATTTCTCCACAATCCATAGATAGACCAGTGTGTGAAAGGCATCGCATCCGATACGTATTTCATTTACACTCGCCCATGTAGTGACCTTTTACCATTCGCACAACCTTATAGGTTCTTCACCTCACACTTGGGAACAAAAGTGGGCCACAAAATGGGATTTTACTGGGTATTATAAATTTTGTATTATGACAAGAAAATTCTCATCAACAACTCAAAATCCCTCCCTCGCCCCTCCGCTTGCTCTCCACAGTTCAAGCGTATTATTAACTTGTACTAGACCATGTATTCCAAATAAAGTGATACAAAATGAAACAAGATAAAATAAAAGAGATCAGGAATCCCCCTCAATCTCCACGAGCATACCAATGTACAAATTTTGTATGAAGACACTAGTGCACCTACCCACCACCCCACCTAATACATAACACACACACACACACACACACACACACACACACACACACACACACACACACACACACACAC
>SZWC01007552.1:34158-47503 GCA_023375785.1 Penium margaritaceum
CTTTGGCACTAGATTGTCATGCTTTGGCACTCGAGCGTCACACTTCGGCACTAGAGCGTCACACTTTGGCACTAGAGCGTCACACTTTCGCACTAGAGCATCACACTTTTGCACAGAAGCGTCACACTTGGGCACTAGAGGTTCGAACTTTGGCACAAGAGCGTCACTCTTTGGCACAAGAGCGTCAAACGTTGGCACTAGAGCATCACACGTTGGAACTAGAGCATCACGCTTTGGCACTGTAGCGTCACACTTTGGCACTAGAGCCTCACACTTTGGCACTAGAGTTTCGAACTTTGGCACTAGAGCATCATACTGTGGCACTAGAGCATCGCACTTTTGCAATAGAGTGTGGCACTTTGGAACAAGAGCATCACACTTTGGCACTAGAGCGTCACACTTTGGTACTAGAGCGTCACACTTTGGCACTAGAGTGTCACACTTTGGTACTAGTGTGTCACACTTTGGCACTTCAGCGTCACACTTTGGCACTAGAGATTCACACTTTGGCACTAGAGCGTCACACTTTGTTACTAGAGTGTACCACTTTGGCACTAGAGCGTCATACTTTGGCACTCGAGCTTCAAACTTTGGCACTAGAGCGTCAGAGTTTGGTACTATAGCATCGCACTTTGGCACTAAAGCGTCACTCTTTGGCACTAGAGCATCACACTTTGGCACTAGAGTTTCAAACTTTGGCACTAGACCCTCACACTTTGGCACTAGAGCGTCACACTTTGGCACTAGAGCGTCACAGTGTGGCACTAGTGCGTCACACATTTGGCACTGGAGTGTCACAGTTTGGCACTAGACCTTCACACTTTGGCACTAGATAGTCACACGTTGGCACTAGAACGTCACACTTTTGGCACTAGAGTGTCACAATTTGGCACTAGAGCTTCACCCTTTGGTACTAGAGCGTCACACTTTGGCACTAGAGCGTCGCACTTTGGCACTATAGTGTCACTCTTTGGCACTAGAGCGTCACACTTTGGCACTTGGGCATCACACTTTGGCACTAGAGATTCATACTTTGGCACTAGAGCGTCACACGTTGGAACTAGAGCTTCACACTTGGCACTAGAGCGTCACACTTTGGCACTAGCGTGTCACACCTTGGCACTAGAGCGTCACACTTTGGCACTAAAGCTTCACAGTTTGGCACTCGAGCATCACACTTTGGCACTAGAGCATCACACTGACACTAGAGCATCACATTTTGGCACTAGAGCTTCACACCTTGGCACTAGAGCATCACAGTTTGGCACTAGAGTTCCACACTTTGGCACTAGAGCATCACACTTTGGCACAAGAGCATCACACTTTGGCACTAGAGCTCCTCAATTTGGCACTAGAGCGTCACACTTTGGCACTAGAGTGTCACACTTTGGCACTAGAGCGTCACAATTTGGCACTAGAGCGTGACTCCTTGGAACTAGAGCGTCACATATTGGTACTAGAGTGTCACACTTTGGCACTAGAGCGTCAGAATTTGGCATTAGAGTTTCGCATTTTGGCACTAGAGCGTCACACTTTGGCAGTAGAGTGTTGCACTTTGGAACTAGAGCGTCACACTTTGGCACTAGAGCGTCACTCTTTGGAACTAGAGCGTCACACATTGGTACTAGAGTGTCACACTTTGGCACTAGAGCGTCAGACTTTGGCATTAGAGTTTCGCATTTTGGCACTAGAGCGTCACACTTTGGCAGTAGAGTGTCGCACTTTGGAACTAGAGCGTCACACTTTGGCACTAGAGCGTCACTCTTTGGAACTAGAGCGTCACACATTGGTACTAGAGTGTCACACTTTGGCACTAGAGCGTCAGACTTTGGCATTAGAGTTTCGCATTTTGGCACTAGAGCGTCACACTTTGGCAGTAGAGTGTCGCACTTTGGAACTAGAGCGTCACACTTTGGCACTAGAGCGTCACTCTTTGGAACTAGAGCGTCACACATTGGTACTAGAGTGTCACACTTTGGCACTAGAGCGTCAGACTTTGGCATTAGAGTTTCGCATTTTGGCACTAGAGCGTCACACTTTGGCAGTAGAGTGTCGCACTTTGGAACTAGAGCGTCACACTTTGGCACTAGAGCGTCACTCTTTGGAACTAGAGCGTCACACATTGGTACTAGAGTGTCACACTTTGGCACTAGAGCGTCAGACTTTGGCATTAGAGTTTCGCATTTTGGCACTAGAGCGTCACACTTTGGCAGTAGAGTGTCGCACTTTGGAACTAGAGCGTCACACTTTGGCACTAGAGCGTCACTCTTTGGAACTAGAGCGTCACACATTGGTACTAGAGTGTCACACTTTGGCACTAGAGCGTCAGACTTTGGCATTAGAGTTTCGCATTTTGGCACTAGAGCGTCACACTTTGGCAGTAGAGTGTCGCACTTTGGAACTAGAGCGTCACACTTTGGCACTAGAGCGTCACTCTTTGGAACTAGAGCGTCACACATTGGTACTAGAGTGTCACACTTTGGCACTAGAGCGTCAGACTTTGGCATTAGAGTTTCGCATTTTGGCACTAGAGCGTCACACTTTGGCAGTAGAGTGTCGCACTTTGGAACTAGAGCGTCACACTTTGGCACTAGAGCGTCACTCTTTGGAACTAGAGCGTCACACATTGGTACTAGAGTGTCACACTTTGGCACTAGAGCGTCAGACTTTGGCATTAGAGTTTCGCATTTTGGCACTAGAGCGTCACACTTTGGCAGTAGAGTGTCGCACTTTGGAACTAGAGCGTCACACTTTGGCACTAGAGCGTCACTCTTTGGAACTAGAGCGTCACACATTGGTACTAGAGTGTCACACTTTGGCACTAGAGCGTCAGACTTTGGCATTAGAGTTTCGCATTTTGGCACTAGAGCGTCACACTTTGGCAGTAGAGTGTCGCACTTTGGAACTAGAGCGTCACACTTTGGCACTAGAGCGTCACTCTTTGGAACTAGAGCGTCACACATTGGTACTAGAGTGTCACACTTTGGCACTAGAGCGTCAGACTTTGGCATTAGAGTTTCGCATTTTGGCACTAGAGCGTCACACTTTGGCAGTAGAGTGTCGCACTTTGGAACTAGAGCGTCACACTTTGGCACTAGAGCGTCACTCTTTGGAACTAGAGCGTCACACATTGGTACTAGAGTGTCACACTTTGGCACTAGAGCGTCAGACTTTGGCATTAGAGTTTCGCATTTTGGCACTAGAGCGTCACACTTTGGCAGTAGAGTGTCGCACTTTGGAACTAGAGCGTCACACTTTGGCACTAGAGCGTCACTCTTTGGAACTAGAGCGTCACACATTGGTACTAGAGTGTCACACTTTGGCACTAGAGCGTCACACTTTGGCACTAGAGCTTCACACTTTGGCACTCGAGCGTCACACTTGGCACTAGAGCGTCACACTTCGGCACTAGCGTGTCACACCTTGGCACTAGAGCGTCACACTTTGGCACTAGAGCTTCACACTTTGACACTCGAGCGTCACACTTTGGCACTAGAGCATCACACTTTGGCACTAGAGCATTACACTTTGGCACTAGAGCTTCACACCTTGGCACTAGAGCATCACACTTTGGCACTAGAGTTCCACACTTTGGCACTAGAGCATCATACTTTGACACTAGAGCGTTACACTTTGGCACTAGAGCTTTACAATTTGGCACTAGAGCGTGACTCCTTGGAACTAGAGCGTCACATATTGGTACTAGAGTGTCAAACTTTGGCACTAGAGTGTCAGACTTTGGCACCAGAGTTTTGCATTTTGGCACTAGAGCGTCACACTTTGGCAATAGAGTGTCACACTTTGGAACTAGAGCGTCACACTTTGGCACTAGAGCGTCACACTTTGGTACTAGAGCATCACACTTTGGCACTAGAGCATCACACTTTGACACTAGAGATTCACACTTTGGCACTAGAGTGTCACACTTTTGCACAAGAGCATCACACTTTGGCACTAGAGCTCCACACTTTGGCACTAGAGCGTCACACTTTGGCACTACAAAATCGCACTTTTGCACTAGACCTTCACACTTTGGAACTAGAACGTCACACTTTGGCAGTAGATCATCACACTTTGGCACTAGAGCATCACACTTTGGCAGTAGAGCTTCATACCTTGGTATAAGAGCGTCACACTTTAGCACCAGAGCGTCCCACGTTAGCACTAGAGCGTCACTCTTTGGCACTAGAGCGTCACACTTTGGCACTTGCGCATCACACATTGGCACTAGAGCTTCACAATTTTGCACTAGAGCGTCACACTTTGGAACTAGATCGTCACACTTGGCACTAGAGCGTCACACTTTGGCACTAGCGTGTCACACCTTGGCACTAGAGCGTCGCACTTTGGCACTAGAGCTTCACACTTTGGCACTCGAGCATTACACTTTGGCACTAGAGCATCACACTTAGGTACTAGAGCATCACACTTTGGCCCTAGAGCTTCACACCTTGGCACTAGAACATCACACTTTGGCACTAGAGTTCCACACTTTGGCACTAGAGCATCACACTTTGACACTAGAGCGTTACACTTTGGCACTAGAGCGTCACACTTTGGCACTAGAGCTTCACAATTTTGCACTAGAGCGTGACTCCTTGGAACTACAGCGTGACATATTGGTATTAGAGTGTCACACTTTGGAACTAGAGCGTCAGTCTTTGGCACTAGAGTTTCACATTTTGGCACTAGAGAGTCACACTTTGGCAATAGAGTGTCGCACTTTGGAACTAGAGCGTCACTCTTTGGCACTAGAGCATCACACTTTGGTACTAGAGCATCACACTTTTGCACTAAAGCATCACACTTTGGCACTAGAGATTCACACTTTGGCACTAGAGCATCACACTTTGGAACAAGAGCATCACATTTTGGCACTAGAGCTCCACACTTTGGCACTAGATCGTCACACTTTGGCACTACAGCATCACACTTTGGCACTAGAGCATCACACTTTGGTACTAGAGCTCCAAACGTTGGCATTAGAGCGTCACACTTTGGCGCTAGAGTGTCACACTTTGGCACTAGAGCGTCACACGTTTGGCACTAGAGCATCACACTTTTGCACTAGACCTTCACACTTTGGAACTAGAACGTCACACTTTGGCACCAGATCGTCTTACTTTGGCACTAGAGCATGACACTTTGGCACTAGAGCTTCATACCTTGGTACAAGAGCGTCACACTTTAGCACCAGAGCGTCCCACGTTGGCACTAGAGCGTCACACTTTGGCACTAGAGCATCACACTTTGGCACTTGAGCGTCACACATTGGCACTCGAGCTTCACTCTTTGGCACTAGAGCGTCATGCTTTGGCACTAGAGCGTCACAATTTCACACCTGAGCGTTACAATTTGGTACTAAAGCTTCACACTTTGGCAATAGAATGTCGCACTTTGGAACTAGAGCGTCACACTTTGGCAATAGAGCATCACACTTTGGTACTAGAGCGTCACACTAGGGCACTAGAGCATCACACTTTGGCACTAGAGATTCACACTTTGGCACTAGAGCATCACACTTTGGCACTATAGTGTCACACTTTGGCACTAGAGCGTCACACTTTGGCACTAGAGCTTCAAACTTTGGCACTAGAGCGTCCGACTTTGGCACTAGAGCGTCACACGTTGGCACTAGAGTGTCACACTTTGGCTCTAGAGCGTCACACTTTGGCACTACAGCATCACACTTTGGCACTAGAGTGTCACACTTTGGCTCTAGAGCGTCACACTTTGGCAATAGAGCATCACACTTTGGTACTAGAGCGTCACACTAGGGCACTAGAGCATCACACTTTGGCACTAGAGATTCACACTTTGGCACTAGAGCATCACACTTTGGCACTATAGTGTCACACTTTGGCTCTAGAGCGTCACACTTTGGCACTAGAGCTTCAAACTTTGGCACTAGAGCGTCCGACTTTGGCACTAGAGCGTCACACTTTGGAACTAGAGCGTCACTTTTTGGCACTAGAGCTTCGCAATTTGGCACTAGAGCGCCACACTTCGGCACTAGAGTGTCACACTTTGGCACTACAAAATCGCACTTTGGCACTACAGCATCACAGTTTGGCACTAGAGCTCCAAAGGTTGGCATAAGAGGGTCACACTTTGGCACTATAGCGTCACACTTTGGCACTAGAGCGTTGCACGCTTGGCACTAGAGCATCACACTTTGGCACTAGACCTTCACACTTTGGCACTAGAACGTCACACTTTGGCACTTTATTGTCACACGTTGGCACTAGAGCGTCACACTTTGGCACTAGAGCGTCAAACGTTGGCACTAGAGTGTCACACTTTGGCACTTGAGTGTCACACTTTGGCACTAGAGCTTCACACTTTGGCACTAGAGCGTCATACTTTGGCACTAGAGCTTCACACTTTGGCACCAGAGCGTTACGCACTGGCATTAGAGCTTCACATTTTGGCACTAGAATGTCACACTTTGGAACTAGAGCTTCACACTTTGGCACTAGAGCGTCACACATTGGCACTAAGGGATCACACGTTGGCACTAGAGTTTCGATTTGTGGCACTAGAGCGCCACACTTAGGCACTAGAGCGTCACACTTTGACACAAGAGCTCCATCATTTTGCACCATAGCTTCAAACTTTGCCACTAGAGCGTCACACTTTGGCACTAGAGCATCACACTTTGGCACTAGAGCGTCACACTTAGGCACTAGATCGTCACCCTTTGGCACAAAAGCATCACACTTTGGGACTAGAGCTTCAAACGTTGGCACAAGAGCTTCACACGTTGGCACTAGAGCCTCGCACTCTGGAACTAGAGCGTCATACTTTAACACTAGAGCGTCACACTTTGGCACTAGAGCGTCACACTTTGGCACTAGAGCGTCACAATTTGACACTAGAGAGTAACACTTTGGCACGAGAGTTTTGAACTTTGGCGCTAGAGCCTAACACGTTGGTACTAGAGCGTCACACTTTGGTACTAGAGCGTCACAGTTTGGCACTAGAGTGTCACACTTTGGTTCTAGAGCATCACAATTTTGTTCTAGAGCGTCACACTTTGGCACTAGAGCGTGACACTTTGGCACTAGAGCTTCACAATTTTGGAAGTCGAGCGTCACACTTTGGCATTAGAGCATCACAGTTTGGCACTAGAGCATCACACTTTGGCACTAGAGCTTCACACCTTGGCACTAGAGCATCACACTTTGGCACTAGAGTTCCACACTTTGGCACTAGAGCGTCCCACTCTGACACTAGAGCATCACTCGTTGGCACTAGAGCATCACACTTTGGCACTAGAGCTTCACAATTTCGCACTAGAGCGTCACTCCTTGGAACTAGAGCGTCACATTGGGACTAGAATGTCACACTTTGGCACTAGAGTTTCGCACTTTGGCACTAGAGCGTCACATTTTGGCACTAGAGCGTCACAATTTGGCAATAGAGTGTCGCACTTTGGAACTAGAGTGTCACACTTTGGCACTAGAGCGTCACACTTTGGTACTAGAGCATCACACTTGGGCACTAGAGCATCACACTTTGGCACTAGAGATTCACACGTTGGCACTAGAGCGTCACACTTTGGCACTAGACCATCACCCTTTGGCACTAGAGCTCCACACTTTGGCACTAGAGCGTCACACTTTGGCACTACAGCATCACTCTTTGGCACTAGAGCGTCACACTTTGGCACTAGAGCGTCACACGTTTGGCACTAGAGCATCACACTTTTGCACTAGACCTTCACACTTTGGCACTAGAACGTCACACTTTGGCACTAGATCGTCATACTTTGGCACTAGAGCATCATACTTTGGCACTAGAGCTTCATACCTTGGTACTAGAGCGTCACACATTAGCACTAGAGCGTTCCACTTTGGCACTAGAGCGTCACACTTTGGCACAAGAGCTTCACACTTTGGCACTTGAGCGTCACACTTTGGCACCCGAGCGTTGCACTTTGGCACCAGAGCTTCACACTTTGGCAATAGAGTGTCGCACTTTGGAACTAGAGCGTCACACTTTGGCACTAGAGTGTCACACTTTGGTCCTAGAGAGTCACACTTTGGCACTAGAGATTCTCACTCCAGCACTAGAGCATCACACTTTGGCACTATAGTGTCACACTTTGGCACTAGAGCGTCACAATTTGGCACTAGAGCTTCAAACTTTGGCACTAGAGCGTCAGACTTTGGCACTAGAGCGTCACACTTTGGCACTAGAGCATTACTTTTTGGCACTAGAGCATCGCACTTTGGCACTAGAGCTCCACACTTCGGCACTAGAGCGTCACACTTTGGCACTACAGTGTCACACTTTGGCACTGGAGCATCACACTTTGGCACTAGAGCTCCAAATGTTGGCATTAGAGCATCACACTTTGGCACTATAGCGTTACACTTTGGCACTAGAGAGTCACACGCTTGGCAGTAGAGCATCACACTTTGGAACTAGACCTTCACACTTTGGCGCTAGAACGTCACACTTTGGCACTACATTGTCACACGTTGGCACTAGAGCTTCACACTTTGGCACTAGAGCGTCATACTTTGGCACTAGAGCTTCACACTTTGGCACCAGAGCGTTACACTTTGGCATTAGAGCTTTACATTTTGGAACAAGAGTGTCACACTTTGGAACTAGAGCGTCACACTTTGGCACTAGAGCGTCACACATTGGCACAAGAGCGTCACACGTTGGCACTAGAGGTTCAAACTTTGGCACTAGAGCGTCACACTTTGGCATTATAGTGTCACACTTTGACACAAGAGCTTCACACTTTGGCATTAAAGCTTCACACTTTGCCACTAGAGCGTCACACTTTGGCACTAGAGCATCACACTTTGGCAATAGAGCGTCACACTTTGGCACTAGAGCGTCACCCTTTGGCACAAGAGCATCACACTTTGGGTCTTGAGCTTCAAACTTTGGTACTAGAGCCTCACACTTTGGCACTAGAGCCTCACATTTTGGAACTAGAGCATCATACTTTAACACTAGAGCGTCACACTTTGGCAGTAGAGCGTCACACTGTGTTACTAGAGCATCACACTTTGGCACTATAGCATGACAATTCGGCACTAGAGCGTCACACTAAGGCACTAGAGTTTTGAACTTTGGCACTAGAGCGTCACACGTTTGGCACTAGAGCATCACACTTTAGCACTAGAGCGTCACACTTTGGCAGTAGAGCTTCTCACTTTGGCACTAGAGCGTCACACAGTGGCACTAGAGTGTCACACTTTGGCATTAGAGCGTTACTCTTTGGCACTAGAGCATCACACTTCGGCACTAGAGTGTCACAATTCGGCACTAAGGAGTCACACTTTGGTACTATAGCTTCACACTTTGGTACTAGAGCTAAAATCATTGGCACTAGGGCGTCACACTTTACCACTAGAGCATCCCACTTTGGCACTAGAGAGTCAAACATTGGCACTAGAGCATCACATTTTGGCAATAGAGCTTCACACTTTGGCACTAGAGTGTCACACTTTGACACTAGAGCTCCACACTTTGGCACTAGATCATTACACTTTGGCACTAAAGGTTCACACGTTGGCACTATAGCATCACACTTTGGCACTATTATGTCACACGTTGGCACTAGAGCATCACACTTTGGCACTAGAGCTTCACACTTTGGCACTAGAGTGTCACACTTTGGCACAAGAGCTTCACACTTCGGTAATAGAGCATCACACGTTGGCACTTGAGTGTCACACTTTGGCACTGGAGTGTCACACTTTGGCATTTGAGTGTCACACTTAGGCACTAGTGCGTCACGCTTTGGCACTATATCTTTACATTTTGGCACTAGAGTGTCACACCTTGGCACTAGAGCTTCACACTTTGGCGCAAGAGCGTCACACTTTGGTACTATAACTGCACACTTTGGCACTAGAGTGTCACACTTTGGCACTAGAACGTCACACTTTGGCACTAGAGCTTCAGACTTTGGCACAAGAGTGTCACAATTTGTCACTAGAGCATCACACTTTGGCACTAGAGCGTCACACTTTGGCACTAGAGTGTCACCCTTTGGCACAAGGGCGTCACACTTTGGGACTAGAGCATCACACTTTGGCACTAGAGCGTCACACTTTGGCACTAGAGTGTCACACTGTGGCACTAGACCTTCACACTTTGGTACTAGAGCGTCACACTTTGGCAGTAGAGCTCCACACTTTGGCACTAGAGCGTCACATTTTGGCACAGGAGAGTCACACTTTAGCACTAGAGCGTCACAGTTTGGCACTAGAGTGTCACACTTGGGCACTAGAGTTTCGAACTTTGGCACTAGACCGTCACACTTTGACACTAGAGCGTCACACTTCGGCACTAGAGACTCACACCTTGGCACTAGAGTTGCGAACTTTGGCACTAGAGCGTCACAATTTGGCACTAGAACGTCACACTTTTGCAACAGAGTGTTGCAGTTTGGAACTAGAGCGTCACACTTTGGCACTAGAGCGTCACACTTTGGCACTAGAGACTCACACTTTGGCACAATAGCGTCACACTTTTGCACTAGAGCGTCACACTTTGGAACTAGAACATCACACTTTGGCACTGGAGCGTCACACTTTGGCACTAGTGCGTCACACATTGGCACTAGTGCGTCATCATTTGGCAATAGAGCGTCACACTTTGGCACTAGAGCGTCACACTTTGGCACTAGCGCTTCACACTTTGGCACTAGAGCATCACACGGTGGCACTAGACCGTCACACTTTGGCACTAGAGCGTCACACGTTGGCACTAGAGCGTCACACTTTGGCACTAGCGCGTCACACTTTGGCACTAGAGCATCACACGGTGGCACTAGACCGTCACACTTTGGCACTAGAGCGTCACACGTTGGCACTAGAGCGTCACACTTTGGCACTAGCGCGTCACACTTTGGCACTAGAGCATCACACGGTGGCACTAGACCGTCACACTTTGGCACTAGAGCGTCACACGTTGGCACTAGAGCGTCACACTTTGGCACTAGCGCTTCACACTTTGGCACTAGAGCGTCACACTTTGGTACAAGAGCGTCACACTTTGGCACTAGAGCGTCAAACTTTGGTACAAGAGCGTCACACTTTGGCACTTTAGCGTCACACTTTGGCACTAGAGCATCACACTTTGGCACGAGAGCTCCACACTTTGGCACTATAGCGTCACAGTTTGGCACTACAGCGTCACACCTTGGCACTAGCGCGTCACACTTTGGAACTAGAGCTCCAAACATTGGCACTAGAGCGTCACACTTTGGCACTAGAGCGTCACACGTTAGGTACTAGAGCGTCACACTTTCGCACTAGACTATCACACTTTGGCACTAGATCGTCACACTTTGGCACTAGAGCATCACACTTTGGCAATAGATTGTCAGCCTTTGGCACTAGAGCTTCACACTGTGGTACTAGAGCGTCACACGTTGGCACTAGAGCGTCCCACTTTGGCACTGGAGCGTCAACCTTTGGCACTGGAGCGTCACACTTTGGCACTTGGGCGTCACACTTTTGCACTAGAGTTTCACACGTTGGCACTAGAGCGTCACACTTTGGAACTAGAGAGTCACACTTTGGCACTAAAGCGTCACATTTTGGCACTAGAGTGTCAAACTTTGGAACTAGAGCGTCACACTTTGGCACTAGAGCATCACACTCTTGCACTAGAGTGTCACACTTTGGCACTAGAGCGTCACACTTTGGCATTTGAGCTTCGCAATTTGGCACTCGAGCGTCACACTTTGGCACTAGAGCATCACACATTGGCACTAGGGTATCACACTTTGGCACTAGAGCTTCGCATATTGGCTCTAGAGCGTCACACTTTGGTACTAGAGTTCCACACTTTGGCACTAGAGCGTCACACTTTGACACTAGAGCGTCACAGTTTGGCACTAGAGCATCACACTTTGGCACTAGAGCTTCACACGTTTGCACTAGAGCGTCACTCCTTGGAACTAGAGCGTCAGACTTTGGCACTTTAGTGTCAAACTTTGGCACTAGAGCGTCACACGTTGGCACTAGAGTTTCGAACATTGGCACTAGAGCGTCATATTTTGGCACTAGAGGGTCACACGTTGGCAATAGAGTGTTGCACTTTGGAACTAGAGCATCATACTTGGCACTGGAGCGTCACACTATGGTACTAGAGCATCATACTTTGGCACTAGAGCATCACACTTTGGCACTAGAGATTCACACTTTGGCACTAGAGCATCACACTTTGGCACTAGAGTGTCAAACTTTGGCACTAGAGTGTCACACTATGGCACTAGAGCTTCAAACTTTGGCACTAGAGCGTCAGACTTTGGCATTACAGCGTCACACTTTGGCACTAGAGCGTCACACTTTGGCACTAGAGCATCACACTTTGGCACTAGAGCTCCACACTTTGGCACTACAGTGTCACACTTTGGCACTATAGCGTCACACTTTGGCATGAGAGCGTCATACTTTCGCACTAGAGCTCCCATCGTTGGCATTAGAGCGTCACACTTTGGCACTAGGGCGTCACACTTTGGCACTAGAGCGTCACACGTTTGGCACTAGAGCATCACACTTTGGCACTAGAGCGTCACACGTTTGGCACTAGAGCATCACACTTCGACAGTAGACCTTCACACTTTGGCACTAGATCGTCACACTTTGGCCCTAGAGCGTCACACTTTGGCACTAGAGCGTCACACTTTGGCACTAGAGTGTCACACTTTGGCACTAGAGCGTCATACTTTGGCACTAGAGTATCACACTTTCGCATTAGAGCGTCACACTTTAGCACTAGCGCTTCACACTTTGGCACTAGGGCGTCACACTTTGGCACTAGACCTTCACACTTTGGCATTAGAGCTTCACACTTTGGCACTAGATCGTCATACTTTGGCACAGGAGAGCCACTCTTTCGCACTAGAGCGTCACACTTGGGCACTAGAGGTTCGAACTTTGGCACAAGAGCGTCACACTTTGGAACTGGAGTGTCAAACGTGGGCACTAGAGCATCACACGCTGGAAGTAGAGCGTCACGCTTTGGCACTGTAGCGTCACACTTTGGCACTAGAGCCTCACACTTTGGCACTAGAGTTTCGAACTTTGGCACTAGAGCATCATACTTTGGCACTAGAGCATCGCACTTTTGCAATAGAGTGTGACACTTTGAAACAATAGCATCACACTTTGGCAGTAGAGCGTCACCCTTTGGTACTAGAGCGTCACACTTTGGCACTAGAGCGTCACACTTTGGCACAAGAGATTCACACTTTGGCACTAGAGCATCACACTTTGGCACTAGAGCGTCACACTTTGGCACTAGAGCCTCATACTTTGGCACTGGAGATTCAAACTTTGGCACTAGAGCGTCAGAGTTTGGT
>SZWC01007552.1:59079-72004 GCA_023375785.1 Penium margaritaceum
TTCACACTTCGGCACTAGAGCGTCACACTTTGGCACTAGAGCGTCACACTTTGGCACTAGATCGTCACACTTTGGCACTAGAGCGTCACACTTTGGCACTAGAGGGTCACATTTTGGCACTAGAGCGTCACTCTTTGGCACTAGAGCTTCGTACTTTGGCACTAGAGCGTCACTCTTTGGCATTAGAGCGTCACATTGTGGCACTAGCGCGTCATACTTTGGCACCAGAGCTTCACACTCTGGCAGTAGAGCTTCACACTTTGGCACTAGAGCGTCACACTTTGGCACTAGAGCGTCACACTTTGGCACTAGAGCGTTACCCTTTCGCACAAGAGCGTCACACTTTGGTATTAGAGCATCATACTTTGGCAATAGAGCGTGACACATTGGCACCAGAGCTTCACACTTTGGTACTAGAGCTTCACACTTTGGCACTGGAGCATCAAACGTTGGCACTAGAGCCTCACACTTAGGTACTAGAGCGTCACACTTTGGTACTAGAGCGTTACACATTAGCACTAGTGCATCCCACTTTGGCACTAGAGCTTCACACTTCTGCACTAGAGCGGCACACATTGGCACTAGAGTGTCACACTTTGGCACTCGAGCGTCACACTTGGGCACTAGAGCTTCACAATTTGGCACTAGAGCGTCACACTTTGGCACTAGAGCTTAGCACCTTGGCACTAGAGTGTCAAACTTTGGCACTAGATCATCCCACTTTGGCTTTAGATCGTCACACTTGGGCACTAGAGCGTCACAATTTGGTACTATAGCGTCTCACTTGGCACTAGATCGTCATACTTTGGCACTAGAGGCTCACACTTCCACACTAGAGCTTCACAATTTTACACTCGAGAATCACACTTTGGCACTACATCGTTACACTTTGGCACTAGAGCTTCGTACTTTGGAATGAGAGCGTCACAATTTGGCACTAGAGCGTCCCAGTTTGGAATTATAGCATCACACTTTGACACTAGAGCATCACACTTTGGCACTAGAGCTTCACACTTTGGCACTAGAGCGTCACACTGTGGTACTATACCTTCACACTTTGGCAATAGAGCGTCACACTTTGGCACTAGAGCTTCACACTTTGGCACTAGAGCGTCAGAGTTTGGCACTAGAGAGTCCCTCTTTGGCACTAGAGCGTCACACTTTGGCACTAGAGCGTCACACTTGGGCACTAGAGCTTCAAACTTTGGCACTAGAGCGTCACACTTTGGCACTAGAGCATCACAATGTAGCACTAGAGCGGCACAATTTGGCACTAGAGCGTCACACTTTGGCACTAGACCTTCATACTTTGGCACTATACTGTCACACTTTGGCACTAGAGCTTTGCACATTGGCACTAGAGTGTCACACTTTGGCATTAGATCATCCCACTTTGGCACTAGAGCTTCGCACTTTGGCACTATAGCGTCACACTTTGGTATAGAGCTTCACATTTTTGCACTTGAGCGTCACACTGTGGTACTAGACCTTCACACTTTGGCACTTTAGCGTCACACTTTGGCACTAGAGCTTCCGACTTTGGCACTAGAGTGTCACAGTTTGGCACTAGAGAGTCACACTTTGGCACTAGAGCGTCACACTTGGGCACTAGAGTTTTGAACGTTGGTACTAGAGCGTCACACTTTGGCACTAGAACGTCACAATTTGGCACTATAGCGTCTCACTTTGGCACTAGAGCGTCAAACGTTGGCACTAGACCTTCACACTTTGGCACTAGATTGTCACACTTCATGTCAGATATGATCTCGGAGATCGCTTCAAGGGGTTCAGCCACTGAGAAAATAAAGAGTGACAATGCAGGTTCATCTCCGGAGAAACACGACCAACACTCGAACGGTCCCACGACCGACAAACGTGCGAGCCTGGCCAAGACCAAACCAAGGGATTTGTGCGGTGACAGTCCAGGCGGAACGCACCTGCGCAGATTGTGCCTGTACTCCTCACTCCTCTATGCCTACGGCTAGCAAAGACGAATCGTGGTCTCGAGGCGCTTCCCGTCTCTCACACGCCCGAGCCGCCACCTCTATGCCCGTTCGACGAAGCGTGCTAGGCTAGACTTTTCCTATTTGTATTGCTTGTATTCTAGTCTATAATCAATCCATTGGATTCTCCTCCAGGCTCACCCTCTGGGCCGCCTCCAGTCCCTTTGCCTTCATTCTCATCTCAGCGCCTGTGCTCCTACACTACGCCCATTCTCACTTGCCAGCATCAGTCGTACTTCAGCAACGCCCGCACCTTCTAGGAAGCTTCTGTTCTTCACACAACTTGCTGCGTCCATTCTCTCCTCAACAAGATCTAAGCGCCCGTACCTTGGGTGCTGCGCCCAGAGTCCTTTCCTGCATTCCGTATCCTCATTCACTTCCGCTTTCTCCTCTTATTGCCGTTACCGCTTTGCCTCTGCTCGTGCTTCTGTCCACCATTGAAACGCTAGTCCTTGTGACCGCGTCCATCTTACAACAGCACCAGCAATCTTCTGACATGGTATCAGAGCCCAAGTAACAAACCTGGCGCTTTCGTGCTTGCCGGTATCGGCCGCACCCACTTCTACCTTCATCGCGCTCCTCCACCCCCAAGAGCTGTGGTCGCCAGAAGAAGTACGGTGGCAGCACTTCTTCTGACTAATGTGTTGTGGCAGCACCGTCCCACTCCCTCTTGGATATTTTCGCACACGAGGTTCTGCCCTTGTGCCCACTTCATCAGCAACAGCCTCCGCTCTTTCATCATCTCCGCCGGCAGCGTATGTGGTTCTGCCCCTGCGCCCATTCATCCTCCTCAGCAGTAGTATCTCGTCTTGCCGTCGTTCTCATCACTATAAGGTTCCTTGCCCTGCGTT
Organism: Penium margaritaceum; assembly: GCA_023375785.1. Classification (NCBI taxonomy): domain Eukaryota; kingdom Viridiplantae; phylum Streptophyta; class Zygnematophyceae; order Desmidiales; family Peniaceae; genus Penium; species Penium margaritaceum. Next base: position 61,934 of record SZWC01007552.1, read on the forward strand.
CAAACATCCTTCATCTCAGCTGGATAGTCTCCTCACCATCAGCCGCTGCATTATCATTTCACATTACCATCTCGCGCCACTGTCTCGAGCCGACCTTCCTCTCGCCGAGTCCACCACTGCAACACCATCATGGCCCCCGCACTCACTCTGACCGGGCTCCCCAAACTCACTGTGAAATCATATGGAACAAGCAACTACAAACTGTGGAGTTACTCGGTGTCTCTCTTCTTTGGGACACAGAAGGTTGAGGGAGTTACCCTTAGCCATCTGATCAGCAACACTGACACCGGGATAGAGCCACCTGATGTTGTCACTTTCGCCTCAGCCGCCACCGCTGCAACCACCCCTGGAGGAGATCCCTCAGGAGGAACTGTGTTGCATCCTGCTCAAACTGCCTCCTCATCCTCTGTTCCCGTCGCCCCTCTGCCCACTATCAGCCACGCCTCCTGGGAAGTCGCCAACAGCGCCGCTCTCATGACCATCATGACCACCTCCTCTCCCAAGTTGCACAAGGACATCCGCACCCTCGGCTCCAAGACCTACGAAGTCTGGAAAGCACTTGAAGACCGTTTCAGCAACAACACCTCCACTGCCTGTGGCATCAAAATCATGTCCCTCTTCTCAATGCCTTTCGCCGTCCACACCAACATGGGGAGCTACATTACAGCCGTCACCACCATCGCTCGCGACCTCAAGGAAATGAAAATTGATCTTCCACCTGCCGTCGTCTGCACCGGGATCATCTCCGGCCTCCCCGGTCAGTATGATATCATCCGCCAAATTCTGCTACAGCTGCCTGTCGACCAACTAACCATTGCCTTCATTAGTCCTAAGCTTATGGCAGCAGAACAGGACTATGTCGCCAAGCAAGCACGCGAGACCACCATCGCCACCAACTCATTCGAGACCATGGCCGCCACTGCTGACAACTGTATGTACAATCGCTTCCCTGCCTGCTCCTACACCATCCGTCACGGTCCTCTCAAAGGGACCAAGTGCGGTCGCCGCAATCACCTGCCGCACGTCTGTGATCATCGCGCTACCGATGAGTGGCTGGACCAGAACCCCGGCAAGTCTTATGGCGAGCAACCCAACTGGGCAGAAGAGCGCCGTCAGCGCTACTACAACCAGATGGGAAGTTCAAACTGGCGTTCAACCCGAGCCAACAACGTGGAAGCTCCACTCTCTCCTGCCATCCCCACTACTGTGAATCCTGCTCCTGAAAATACAATTATGTTAGGAGTAGTCGAGCTTGTGACTGAGATTGGATCTGAGGAGTATGGTCTTGAGATGTACACCGTGCCCTCCTCTCCTCCTCTCTCCTCTCACTCATCTCTCTGCAGCTTTGACTCCCTGCATATTGCACTCATTCAGCCTCCGTCTACATACTCCACTGCCCGTCACAGCCACTTCCTTTTCATTCACGACCAATACTCACAGCACTGCACTGTTCTCTCGCTTCGCGCACTGGCTGGAACTGTCCCTGCACTCAGGGACTGGCTACAAAAACAGGCCAAACACTTTGATCGACCACCTCGCCTCATTCTCTCCAACACTGCTCATGCACCCCTTCACACCTTCCTCACAGACTACTGCATGACCCATGGAACACTACTAACCGCAGCCCCCGCCCACAACAAACTCCTCGTCAACCGCCTACTGAAAGAAGCAGATTGCTTCATGCAAACGCATCACATGACCTCGCAGATCTGGACTGCCTCCCTCCGTAGAGTTGTCACTGCTCACAACTTGCGCAGACCCAAGTATTGTCTGAGTCCCAGAACTATATGGGTGTGTGATCGAAACCGTTCTGCCTCCTACTGTAAACCTACGTCGCCTCACCACAACCCTACTGAGGTTCCATCTGCATTACTGACCACCTGTTCCTTCCCCTCTAATACCGTCCCTTCAACTACTGCACTCACTGACTCCACTCAAAAGCTACTGCATCGCCAAGGCTTTCTCTCCTCCCTCTACAACCTGGTACTGAGACGTCCACCACTCCCAAAACCTCCCAAGCTCTCTCTGCACTGTGCCTCTACAGAATCAGGACTCCCAGGTCTACCATTCCAGGCTTGCACCCCTCTACCGATCTAAGGGGGATGTCAGATATTATCTCGGAGATCGCTTCAAGGGGTGCAGCCACTGAGAAAATAAAGAGTGACAATGCAGGTTCATCTCCGGAGAAACACGACCAACACTCGAACGGTCCCATGACCGACAAACGTGCGAGCCTCGCCAAGACCAAACCAACGGATTCTTGCACTAACGGTCCAGGAAAAACGCACCTGCGCAGATCATGCCTGTACTCCTCACTCCTCTGCGTACGGCTAGCAAAGCCAAATCGTAAACTCGAGGCGCTTCCCGTCTCTCACACGCCCGAGCCGTCACCTCTATGCCCGCTTGACAAAGCGCTCTAGGCTAGACCTTTCCTATTTTTATTGCTTGTATTCTAGTCTATTATCAATCCATTGGATTCTCCTCCAGGCTCGCCCTCTGGGCCGCCTCCAATCCCTTTGCCTTCATTCTCATCTCAGCCCCTGAACTCCTACACTGCGCCCACTCTCACTTGCCAACATCAGTTGTACGTCAGCAGCGCCCACACCTTCTAGGAAGCTTCTGTTCTTCCCACAACGTGCTACGTCCATTCTCTCCTCAACAAGATCTAAGCGCCTGTACCTTCGGTGCTGGGCCCACAGTTCTTTCCAGCATTCCGTATCCTCATTCGCTTCCGCTTTCTCCTCTTATCGCTGTTACTGCTTTGCCTTTGCTCGTGCTTCTTTCCACCATTGAAACGCTAGTCCATGTGACCGCGTCCATCTTACGGCAGCACCAGCAATCTTCTGACTCTTTGGCACTAGAACTTCACACTTCCACACTAGAGCTTCACACTTTGGCACTAGACCATCACACTTTGGCACTAGAGCGTAACACTTTGGCACTAGAGCTTCACACTCTGGAACTAGAGCATCACACTTTGGCACTAAAGCATCCCACTTTGGCACTAGAGCGTCCCGCTTTGGTACTATAGTGTCACACTTTGGCACTAGAGCGTCACACTTTGGCACTGGAGCTTCACACTTTGGTACTAGAGCATCACATTGAGGAATTAGACCTTCACACTTTGGCACTAGGGTGTTACACTTTGGCACTAGGGTGTTACACTTTGGCACTAGAGCTTCGCACTTTGGCACTAGAGCGTCACCGTTTGGCACTGGACAGTCACACTTTGGCACTAGAGCGTCACACTTTGGCACTAGAGCGTCACACTTGGGCACTAGAGTTTCGAACTTTGGCACTAGAGCGTCACACTTGGGCACTAGAGTTTCAAACTTTGGCACTAGAGCGTCACACTTTGGCACTAGATCGTCACAATGTGGCACTAGAGTGTCACACTTTGGCACTGGAGCATCACACTTTGGCACTATACCTTCACACTTTGGCACTAGATCGTCACACTTTGGTACTAGAGCATCACACTTTGGCAGTAGAGCGTCACACTTTGGCACTAGAGCTTCACAATTTAGTAGTAGAACGTCACACTTCCGCACTAGTGCATCCCACTTTGGCACTAGAGCGTCACACTTTGGCACTAGAGCGTCACGCTTTGGCACTTGAGTGTCACACTTTGGCACTAGAGCTTCACACTTTGGGAAAAAAGCATCACACTTTGGCACTAGAGCTTTACACTTTGAATGTAGAGTATCCCACTTTGGCACTAGAGCTTCACACTTTGGAACTAGAGCGTCATACTTTGGAACTAGAACATCACACTTTGGCATTCGAGCGTCACACTTTGGCACTAGAGCGTGACACTGTGGTACTAGAGCCTCACACTTTGGCACTAGAGTGTCACACTTTGGCACTAGAGCTTTGCACCTTGGCACTAGAGTGTCACAATTTGGCACTAGAGCATCCCACTTTGGCACTAGAGCGTCACACTTTGGCATTAGAGAATCACACTTTGGCACTAGTGATTCACACTTTATCACTAGAGCATCACACTTTGGTACTACAGTGTCACACTTTAGGACAAGATCGTCACACTTTGGCACTAGAGATTCACACTTCCACAATAGAGCTTCACACTTTGGCACTAGAGCATCATACTTTGGCACTAGAGTGTTACACTTTGGTACTAGAGTGTTTCACTTTGGTACTAGAGCTTCGCATCTTGGCACTAGATCGTCACACTTCGGCACTAGAGCATTCGACTTTGGCACTAGAGCGTCCCACTTTGGCACTAGAGCGTGACACTTTGGCACTAGAGTGTCACACTTTGGCACTAGAGCTTCATACTTTGGCACTAGAGCGTCACACTGTTGCACTAGACCTTCACACTTTGGCACTAGGGCGTCACAATTTGGCACTAGAGCTTCGCACTTTGGCACTGGAGCGTCACAGTTTTGCACTAGAGAGTCACACTTTGGCACTAGAGCGTCACACTTTGGCACTAGGACGTTCATTTTGGGCACTAGAGGTTTGAATTTTGGCACTAGAGCGTCAGACTTTGGCACTAGAGCGTCACAATTTGGCACTAGAGTGTCACTCTTTGGCACTAGAGTGTCACACTTTGGCACTAGAAATTCACACTTTGGCACTAGATCGTCACACTTTGGTACTAGAGCGTCACACTTTGGCACTAGAGCATCACAAGTTTGCACTAGAGCTTCTCAGTTTGGTACTAGAGTGTCACACTTTGGCACTAGAGCGTCCCACTTTGGCACTAGAGAGTCACACTTTGGCCGTAGAGCGTCATACTTTGGCACTTGAGCGCCACACTTTGACACTATAGCTTCATACTTTGGCAGTGGAGCGTCACACTTTGGCACTAGAGCTTTACACTTTGAAACTAGTGTCAACCGGCCTGAGGCGAACGGACTAGAAAACAGGGCCGACACAATAGCACTTGCTGTCCGCTCCTAGCATTTCAGCTAGGAGAAGATATCACCCTCAGGATCACGGTTCCACACTGAGCACTTCATAGGCAATCACTTGCTAGCAACTGTGTCCACTTAACACTTGGTCACTTTCGCGCGAGGTGCTAGTCAAAGACTAACTCCTGGGGCTTAGACCAACCAGTGTCTTCTTTATACTGTTCCTTAGTTGGACAACTCTGTGAGTAGCATCTACGGCCAGATTGTGTAATTAGAATGAGGAATGAGCCTGGTACATATAGTCCTAGGCCTGGCTTCTAAGGTGTGTGGGTAGTGGCACCTTTTGGTTGGTCACTCCTGACCACCTTACCAGTCCGCCAAATGGCGCATCCACTGACCGCCAAGTGGCGCACTCTCCTCATGCATGGAGAAATGTCTAAGAAACTTCCCCTGTTCTAGAAAGGTAAAAAACCTTCTGCGCACATCAAGACTCGATCATAGGACCTGTTGTTCCTAAGTCCAAGATGCTATCCGTTGCGCTACACTTCTGGTGTCTCGCTTGGACTTGCACCACAAACAAGGTTTGGGGGATTTAATCCAAGGGAGCAGTGCATGCCCAACCTGTCCGTCAAGCCATAGCAGTGGCCATGGTGCATAGAAGAACAACAATCTCTCCCTTGCACCTTAGGCCACCTGCTGTGGTAGTTTTCTTCGGCACGAGCCTGTAGCTCTAGGTTGTGTTTGTGCACGTCAACTTTCTTGGTCTTTAGTTCTCATCTCTTGCATCCACCATGCCGACTCCTCGAGCACCTACAACATGCAAGTCGCTGTCTAGCGGCTTTGTCAGGAAGTCCGCAAGCATTTTCTTCGTTGTGACGTGCTCCAGTTCCACGGCACCCTTGGCAACAAGGTCACGTGAGTAGTGGTACCGAATATCAATGTGCTTTGTACGCCGGGAGATCATGTTGTCCTCTGCCATAGCGATGGCACTTTGGTTGTCGATGCGGATGACCGTTGCTTCCTCTTGTGGTGCCTTGATCTCACCAAGCTAACTGCGAAGCCACTGCGTTTCCTTGTACACTTCGGAGAGTGCAATGTACTCCGCCTCAGCAGTAGAAAGCGAGACGCATTCTTGCTTCTTGCTTGTCCACGAGACCACACCACCATTGAGAAGACAGACAATCCCTGAGGCGGACTTCTTGTCATCAATCCGTCCTCCCCAGTCCGCGTCACTGTAGCATGTCATTCGCAGCAAGTCTGATCCTTCAAGACCTCAAAACCGAAGTCCGACGTGCCGAGTCTTTTTGAGGTAGCGAAAAATTCGCTTCACAGCTTGCCAATGTTCTGGCCCAGGGTTGGCCACAAACCTGCTCACCTGACTCACCGCATAAGCAATGTCAGGTCGCGTTCCCACCATCGCGTACATGAGGCTCCCAACGGCGGACTGGTACGGAATGGTTTGCATCTCCCGCCGGTCTGCCTCGTTGCTTGGTGACATGGAGGAGGAGAGCTTGCAGTCGGACGGCATGGGGGTGCTGACGGGTTTGCAGTCCTCCATGTTGTAGCGCTTCAAGACGTCCATGATGTACTTGGTCTGGTTGAGCTCGATGGTGCCTGCTTTGCGGTTGCGGTGAACAGCAATCCCGAGGTAGTACTCGAGAGGTCCCATGTCCTTCATCTTAAACCTGCTGGCCAGATTTTTCTTGAGGTCCGTAAGGGCCTCCTGCGAGGAAGAACACATGATGAGATCGTCCACGTACAATGCCACGAGCAGCAAGCCACGTTTTTCCTCCCGCACATAGACGCTGGGGTCATTCCTGCAATGTGCAAAGGAGATCTCAGCCATGAAGCTGTCCATCTCCTTGTACCAGATCCGTGGGGCCTGTTTCAGCCCGTACAACACCTTCACCAGCTTGCACACCTTACCCTCGGGTGCTTTGACACCTTCCGGCACCTCCATTAGCACCTCCTTGTCGAGCTTCCCATAAAGGAAAGCTGTCTTCACATCCATTTGGTGGATCTCAAGGTCTTTGGTGGCAGCAACGGCAAGCAGGGACCTGATTGAGGCAAACGTGACAACCGGTGCAAAGGTCTCATCGTACTCAGACCCTGCGCGCTGTGAGAATCCTTTCGCCACGACCCTTGCCTTGTACTTGTCGATGCTATCATCTTGCTTCCGCTTCAACCTGAGCACCCACTTTGAGCCCACCACGTGAGCGTTAGCGGGTCTGTCCACCAGCACCCATGTGCCAATTCTTCGATGGACGCGAGCTCGCAGTCCACCGCCTCCTTCCACTTGGCCGCATCGGGCCTTGCCAGCGCTTCAGCCACAGTGAGCGGCTCTCCCTGAGCCAAACAGGACCAGCTCAGTCCAGTCCAGCTTCCGATGTCAGCGTCGTACTTTGGAGTTTGTTTTCTTTTTCGTGTGCCGCGACATTGCATTACTGGTGGATCTGTGCAATGCTGTTGCTCCTGTGCTGCAGGCTGCCCTGTAGTTAAGTTTTCTTCTTTTGAAGAGCCACTGGCCTCCGAGCTGTTTTTAGAGGCCTCGGACGTCTCCGACTCTGTATCGGAGCTCGCCGCTGCGTCAGCCTGCGCAGCCGCTCTTCCTGCCACACCACTATTCTTCACGGCCTGCTGTACTGGCACCACTTGCCAGTTTTCGGGAGCTTGATCTCCTGACTCCAGCAGCACCAACCACTCTCCCTGTTTTGGAGCTTGCGTGGGATCAAGCATCTCTTCCTTGCCTGGTTTCCTTTCGTCAAAGGTTACGTCTTGGCTGGTGATGAGTCTTCTTCCTGCCAGGTCCCACTGGCGGTAGGTCTTGTGGGCCGTCTCATAGCCCACCATAACGCACTTTCGCGCTCTTGCATCCAGCTTGCCGGCACCCTCATCCGCCTGGACCTTTGCCCATGCGGTGCAGCCGAATACTTTCAGGTGTGATGCGTCCGGCTTCTTCCCTGACCAAACTTCTTGTGGCGTCATCTGTTGCCTTCCCTTCTTCTTTCCGCGTCTGCCCAGAGCAGCCGCAGGAGTCAGGTTGACGAGATAGCATGCCGTTCTTGCCGCTTCTGCCCAGAACCGCGGTGGAAGCTTTGCATCAAAGAGCATACTACGCACCATGCCGAGGATGGTCTGATTCATCCGTTCGGCAACACCATTGCTCTGCGGCGTGTAAGGCGTTGTGGGCTGGTGGCTGATCCCATGTTGCCTCAACCAGCCCTTGCATGCCTCGTACTCTCCACCGTTGTCGCTTCGCATTGCTTTGACTTTCTTTCCGGTCTGCCGCTCCACCATGGCGACAAACTCCTGCAACTTTTCTCTGACCTCTCCCTTTGCTTTGAGGAAGAAGATCCACACCTTGCGGCTGTGGTCGTCTATGAAGGTCAGAAAATACTTGCTACCACTATTTGACGCCGTGCAAAAGGGTCCGCACACGTCGGTGTGAATGAGGTCAAGGGCTGATTCTGCGCAGAGACCATTGCGCTCAAAGCTCGTTCGCTTGGTCTTGCCTTGGAGGCAAGGTTCACACAGGCTGCCACACCCAACCGCATCCTTCTTGCAACCATCCATGCCACGGACCAGCTATTGTTGCTGGATGACTTGGAGCGTGCTGTTTGCCACATGCCCAAAGCGTCTATGCCACAGATCAGCGTCTTCGTCTTTTGCGGCAGAGGATGCTTTTTCAGTTTTCGTTGGTGTGCTCTCCTGCGTGGATGTCGAGACCACTGCCTCCGCTGCACCCGCATGGCCCTCCTTTTCCGAGCTCTTTGCTGCCGTTGTCTGCAGTACGTAGAGTCCGTCAACCCGTGGAACCTGTGCCACGAGATCTTTGTTGGCGTAGAGGACCTTGATGTCTTCGTTCCTGGCGATGACCGCCTTCTTCTGCGTTAACACCATCGTCATGTCGTTGTCCATTGTTTTTGACACGGACAAAAGGTTTGCCGCAAAGAAGGGCATGTAGACCACGTCACGTAGCCATAGATCCTTTCTCGCACTATTGAGGCTGATGCTCACCAGCTTGTCACCCACGCCCTTTGCGTTCACGACGCTACCGTTTGCGCATCTGAACCGCCGATCGGTGGGGCCGATGGAGACAAATCCAGCCTGGTCGTTGCTAGAGTGATGATCGGTGCCGGAGTCAAGCCCAAAAGCTCCTGGCCTGAGCAGCGCCGCTCCTTTTTCTGGAGGTGTGCTCTGTGCCATCATGTTGGTAGCTTCTTTGCCACCCTTTTTGCTGCCTTTGTTCCCACCGCTTCCGCTGTCTTCCTTCTTTGGCGACCTGCACTCTCTTGCCCAGTGTCCTGGTTTGCCGCAGTTGTGGCAGTTACCCTGTCGCTTGGGAGCCTTGCCGCCATTGTTGCCTCCGCCACCACCGCTTCCGCTGCCGCCTTTCTGACCAGAGGCTGACCCTTTGCTCCCGCGGTCACCGTAGCGTGCAGCATAGGCTGAGAAGTTAGCCTCACTTCCGCTGCGGCGCATGGCCTCGTTTCGCACGTACTCGGACACTGCCGTGTACGTCAGGTCGTCCTCCTTCCAGCCGCCCATGACGGTGATCATCGGGCTCCAGCTCTCCGGTAGCGCCATGAGGAGAATCATGGCTTGCATGTTCTCGTCAAGGTCCCAGTTCATCTGGCGAGCCTCGCCAAGGAGTCCTTCAAACTCCTGTAGGAAATCGGGGATTGATTCGCCCTCATTCACCCGCATGCTGATCAGCCGTTGTAGGATGAATAATCTGTTCGCNGAATTGATTCGCCCTCATTCACCCGCATGCTGATCAGCCGTTGTAGGATGAATAATCTGTTCGCAAGGGAGGTGGATTGGTGCACGCGCTTGAGCTTCTCGTAAGTTTCGGAAGCCAGCGTGTACCCGGCAATGATGGGAACATACTTCTTAGCAATCGCGTTGCTGAGGAATGACATGGCAATATCATTTCGATCCATCCATGCCTCATGCTCGGATGTGCTTTCTGCGGGAACCTGCTCCTCTCCCTTCAGTAGTTTGATGAAGCCGTGCACTTTCATCGCCAGCTCGAACTGCCATCTCCAAAGGGGGAAGTCAATCCCCTCAAAAATGGGGATTCCTCCCAAGGGTCCAAGACCTTGCGGCAGTGACGTAGCACTCACATTTGCTCCAGTGGTCTGCCCTGTGGTAGCCACTGTTGAGTTTGAGGACTGCCCTGCGGCAGTCCCCA
>SZWC01007552.1:74601-88748 GCA_023375785.1 Penium margaritaceum
ACTTTGGCACTAGAGCGTCACCCTTTGGCACTAGAGCGTCACAATTTGGCACTAGAGTGTCACTCTTTGGCACTAGAGCGTCACACTTTGGCACTAGACCTTCACACTTTGGCACTAGATCATCACACTTTGGTACTAGAGCGTCACACTTTGGCACTAGAGCATCACACGTTTGCACTAGAGCTTCTCATTTTGGTACTAGAGTGTCACACTTTGGCACTAGAGCGTCCCACTTTGGCACTAGAGCGTCACACTTTGGCCGTAGAGCGTCACACTTTGGCACTTGAGCGCCACAGTTTGACACTATAGCTTCACACTTTGGCACTAGAGCGTCACACTTTGGCACAAGAGCTTTGCACTTTGAAACTAGAGCGTCCCACTTTGCCACTATAGCTTCATACCTTGGCACTAGAGCCTCACACTTTGGAACTAGAACGTCACTCTTTGGCACTCAAGCATCACAGTTTGGCAATAGAGCGTCACACTTTGGCACCACAGTTTCGAACTTTGGCACTAGAGCGTCACACTTTGGCACTAGAGCGTAACACCTTGGCAATTAAGTGTCACACGTTCGAAATAGAACGTCACACTTTGGCACTAGAGCGTCACACTTTGGTACTAGAGCATCAGACTTTGGCACTAGAGTGTCACAATTTGGCACTAGATATTCACACTTTGGCACTAGAGCATCACACTTTGGCACTATAGTGTCACAATTTGGCACTAGAGCGTCACAGTTTGGCACTAGAGCTTCAATCTTTGGCACTAAAGCATCAGATTTTGGCAATACAGCATCAGACATTGGCACTATAGCATCACACTTTCGCACTAGAGCATCACAACTTGGCACTAGAGTTTCGAACTTTGGCACTAGAGCCTCACACGTTGGCACTAGAGCATCACACTCTGGCATTAAACCTTCACACTTTGGCGCTAGGGTGTCACACTTTGGCACTAGAGCTTCGCACTTTGGCACTAGAGCGTCACCGTCCGGCACTGGAGAGTCACACTTTGGCACTAGAGTGTCACACTTTTGCACTAGAGCGTCACACTTGGGCACTAGAGTTTTGAACTTTGGCACTAGAGTGTCATACTTTTGCACTAGACCGTCACAATTTGGCACTAGAGTGTCACACTTTGGCACTAGAGCGTCACACTTTGGCACTATACCTTCACACTTTGGCACTAGATCGTCACACTTTGGTACTAAAGCGGCACACTTTCGCACTAGAACGTCCCACTTTGGGACTAGAGCTTCAGTTTTTGGAACAAGAGCGTCACACTTTGGAACTAGACAGTCACACGTTGGGACTCGAGCGTCACACTTTTGCACTGGAGCGTCACACTTTGGCACTGGAGCGTGAGATTGTGGTACTAGAGCTTCACACTTTGGCATTAGAGTGTCACACATTGGCACTAGAGTGTCACAACTTGGCACTAGAGAATCACACTTTGGCACTAGTGCTTCACACTTTAGCACTAGAGCGTCACACTTTGGTACTATAGTGTCACACTTTAGCACAAGATTGTCACACTTTGGCACTAGAGATTAATTTCCACACTAGAGCTTCACACTTTGGCAGTAGAGCATCATACTTTGGCACTAGAGCTTTACACTTTGGTACTAGAGCTTCGCATTTTGGCACTAGATCGTCACACTTTGGCACTAGAGCATTCAACTTTGGCACTAGAGCGTCCCACTTTGGCACTAGAGTGTCACAAGTTGGAACTAGAGCGTCACACTTTGGCACTTGACCGTCACACTTTGGCACCAGAGCTTCACACTTTGGTACTAGAGCGTCATACTTCGGTACTGGAGCTTCACACTTTGGCACTAGAGCGTTACACTTTGGCACTAGAGCTACACACTTTGGCACTAGAGCGTCACTCTTTGGAACTAGAGCGTCACACTTTGGCACTAGAGCGTCACCCATTGGCACTCGAGCATCACACTTTGGCACTAGAGTTTCGAACTTTGGCACTAGAGCGTCACACGTTGGCATTGGAGCGTCACACTTCGGCACAATAGCTTCACACTTTGGCACTAGAGCATCACACTTTGGCACTAGAGCATCACACTTTGGCACTAGAGTGTCACCCTTTGGCACAAGAGCATCACACGTTTGGATTAGAGCTTCACACTTTGGCACTAGAGCGTCAAACTTTGGCACCAGAGCTTCACACTTTGGTACTAAAGCTTCACACTTTGGCACTAGAGCGTCACACTTTGGCAGTAGAGCTTCACACTTTGGCACTAGGGCGTCACACTTTGGCACTAGAGTGTCACACATTGGCACTAGAGCATCACACTTTGGCACTAGAGCTTCACACTTCCGCACTAGAACGTCATACTTTGGCACTGGAGCATCACACTTTGGCAGTAGAGCGCCACACTTTGGCAATTGAGTGTCACACTTTGGAAACAGAGCGTCACACTTTCGCACTAGAGCGTCACACTTTGGTACTAGAGCATCACACGTTGGCACTAGAGTGTCACCATTTGGCACTAGATATTCACACTTTGGCACTAGAGCGTCACACTTTGGCACTAGAGCTTCAATCTTCGGCACTAGAGCATCAGATTTTGGCAATACAGGGTCACACATTGGCACTATAGCATCACACGTTGGAACTAGAGCATCACAATTTGGCACTAGAGTTTCGAACTTTGGTACTAGAGCCTGACACGTTGGAACTAGAGCGTCACACTTTGGCACTAGAGTGTCACTCTTTGGCACTAGAGCATCCCACTTTGGCACTATAGCGTCACACTTTGGCACAAGAGCGTCACACTTTGGCACTAGAACGTCACAATGTGGCACTAAAGCTACACAATTTGGTACTAGAACGTCACACTTTGGCACTAGAGCTTTACACTTTGGCACTAGAGTGTCACACTTTGGCACAGGAGAGTCACACTTTGGCACTAGAGAGTCATACTTTGGCACTAGAGCATCACACTTGGACACTAGAGTTTCGAACTTTGGCACTAGAGCGTCACACTTTGGCACGAGAGCGTCACACTTTGGCACTAGAGGGTCACACTTTGGCACTAGAGGGTCACACTTTGGCACTAGAGGGTCACACTTTGGCACTAGAGGGTCACACTTTGGCACTAGAGGGTCACACTTTGGCACTAGAGGGTCACACTTTGGCACTAGAGGGTCACACTTTGGCACTAGAGGGTCACACTTTGGCACTAGAGGGTCACACTTTGGCACTAGAGGGTCACACTTTGGCACTAGAGGGTCACACTTTGGCACTAGAGGGTCACACTTTGGCACTAGAGGGTCACACTTTGGCACTAGAGGGTCACACTTTGGCACTAGAGGGTCACACTTTGGCACTAGAGGGTCACACTTTGGCACTAGAGGGTCACACTTTGGCACTAGAGGGTCACACTTTGGCACTAGAGGGTCACACTTTGGCACTAGAGGGTCACACTTTGGCACTAGAGGGTCACACTTTGGCACTAGAGGGTCACACTTTGGCACTAGAGGGTCACACTTTGGCACTAGAGGGTCACACTTTGGCACTAGAGGGTCACACTTTGGCACTAGAGGGTCACACTTTGGCACTAGAGGGTCACACTTTGGCACTAGAGGGTCACACTTTGGCACTAGAGGGTCACACTTTGGCACTAGAGGGTCACACTTTGGCACTAGAGGGTCACACTTTGGCACTAGAGGGTCACACTTTGGCACTAGAGGGTCACACTTTGGCACTAGAGGGTCACACTTTGGCACTAGAGGGTCACACTTTGGCACTAGAGGGTCACACTTTGGCACTAGAGGGTCACACTTTGGCACTAGAGGGTCACACTTTGGCACTAGAGGGTCACACTTTGGCACTAGAGGGTCACACTTTGGCACTAGAGGGTCACACTTTGGCACTAGAGGGTCACACTTTGGCACTAGAGGGTCACACTTTGGCACTAGAGGGTCACACTTTGGCACTAGAGGGTCACACTTTGGCACTAGAGGGTCACACTTTGGCACTAGAGGGTCACACTTTGGCACTAGAGGGTCACACTTTGGCACTAGAGGGTCACACTTTGGCACTAGAGGGTCACACTTTGGCACTAGAGGGTCACACTTTGGCACTAGAGGGTCACACTTTGGCACTAGAGGGTCACACTTTGGCACTAGAGGGTCACACTTTGGCACTAGAGGGTCACACTTTGGCACTAGAGGGTCACACTTTGGCACTAGAGGGTCACACTTTGGCACTAGAGGGTCACACTTTGGCACTAGAGGGTCACACTTTGGCACTAGAGGGTCACACTTTGGCACTAGAGGGTCACACTTTGGCACTAGAGGGTCACACTTTGGCACTAGAGGGTCACACTTTGGCACTAGAGGGTCACACTTTGGCACTAGAGGGTCACACTTTGGCACTAGAGGGTCACACTTTGGCACTAGAGGGTCACACTTTGGCACTAGAGGGTCACACTTTGGCACTAGAGGGTCACACTTTGGCACTAGAGGGTCACACTTTGGCACTAGAGGGTCACACTTTGGCACTAGAGGGTCACACTTTGGCACTAGAGGGTCACACTTTGGCACTAGAGGGTCACACTTTGGCACTAGAGGGTCACACTTTGGCACTAGAGGGTCACACTTTGGCACTAGAGGGTCACACTTTGGCACTAGAGGGTCACACTTTGGCACTAGAGGGTCACACTTTGGCACTAGAGGGTCACACTTTGGCACTAGAGGGTCACACTTTGGCACTAGAGGGTCACACTTTGGCACTAGAGGGTCACACTTTGGCACTAGAGGGTCACACTTTGGCACTAGAGGGTCACACTTTGGCACTAGAGTGGCACACTTTGGCACTAGAGCATCACACTTTGGCACTAGAGCGTTACACTTTGGCACTAGAGCGTCACACTTTGGCACTAGAGTGTCACACTTTGGCACTAGAGCGTAACACTTTGGCACTAGAGCGTCACACTTTGGTACTAGAGCATCACACTTTGGCACTTGACCATCATACTTTGGCACTAAAGCTTCACACTTTGGCACTAGAGTTTCGAAATTTGGCACTAGAGGGTCACACTTTGGCACTAGAGGGTCACACTTTGGTACTAGAGCATCACACTTTGGCACTAGAGCGTCATACTTTGGCACTAGAGCGTCACACTTTGGTACTAGGGCGTTGCACTTTGGTACTAAATATACACACGTTGGCACAAGAGCGTCACACTCTGGCACTTAAGTGTAACACACTGGCACTAGAGCGTCACACTTTGGCACTAGAGCTTAAAATATTGGCATTAGAGCGTCAGACTTTGGCACTAGAGCGTCACACTTTGGCACTAGAGCATCACACTTTGGCACTAGAGCATCACACTTTGGCACTAGAGTTTCAAACTTTGACACTAGAGACTCACACTTTGGTACTAGAGCGTCACACTTTGGCACTATAGCGTCACACTTTGGCACTAGAGCGTCACACTTTGGCATTAGAGCTTCACACTTTGGCACTCGAGCATCACAGTTTGGCACTAGAGCATCACACTTTGGCACTAGAGTTTCACACTTTGGCACTAGAGCGTCACACTTTGGCACTATAGCGTCACACTTTGGCACTAGAGCGTCACACTTTGGCACTAGAGCGTCACACTTTGGCATTAGAGCTTCACACTTTGGCACTCGAGCATCACAGTTTGGCACTAGAGCATCACACTTTGGCACTAGAGCATCACACTTTGGCACTAGAGCTTCACACCTTGGCACTAGAGCGTTATTCTTTGGCACTAGAGTTCCACACTTTGGCACTAGAGCGTCACACTTTGGGACTAGAGTTTTAAACTTTGGCACTAGAGCATCACATTTTGGCACTAGAGCGTCACACTTTGGTACTAGAGCGTCACAATTTGATACTATAGCATCACACTTTGGCACTAAAGATTGACAGTTTGGCACTAGAGTGTCACACTTTGGCACTAAAGCGTCACACTTTGGCACTAGAGCTTCAAACTTTGGCACTAGAGCGTCAGACGTTGGCACTACAGCGTCACACTTTGGCACTAGAGTGTCACACTGTGGCACTAGAGCATCACACTTTGGCACTAAAGCTCCACACTTTGGCACTACAGCGTCACACTTTGGCACTAGAGTGTCACACTGTGGCACTAGAGCATCACACTTTGGCACTAAAGCTCCACACTTTGGCACTAGGGTGTCACACGTTGGCACTACAGCATCACACTTTGACACTAGAGCATCACACTTTGGCACTAGAGCTCCAAACGTTGGCATTAGAGCATCACACTTTGGCACTAGAGCGTCATACTTTGGCACTAGAGCGTCACACTTTGGTACTAGAGCGTCACACGTTTTGCACTATAGCATCACATTTTGGCACTAGACCTTCACACTTTGGTACTAGAGCGTCACACTTTGGCACTAGAGGTTCACACTTTGGCACTAGAGCATCACAGTTTGGCACTAGAGTTTTAAACTTTGGCACTAGAGCCTCACACTTTGGCACTAGAGCGTCACACTTTGGCACTAGAGCGTCACACTTTGGCACAAGAGTTTCGAACTTTGGTACTAGAGCCTCACACTTTGGTACTAGAGCGTCACACTTTGGCACTATAGCGTTACAATTTGGCACTAGAGCATCACACTTTTGCACTAGAGCGTCACACGATTGCACTAGAGCGTCACACTTTGGTACTAGAGCGTCACACTTTGGTACTAGAGCGTTACACTTTGGCACTAAAGCGTCACACTTTGGCACTAGAGCATCACACTTTGGTACTAGAGCGTCACACTTTGGTAGTAGAGATACTCACGTTGGCACAAGAGCGTCACACTCTGGCACTTAAGTGTAACACACTTGCACTAGAGCGTCACACTTTGGCACTAGAGCTTCAAACTTTGGCATTAGAGCATCAGAATTTGGCACTACAGCGTCACACTTTGCCACTAGAGTTTCACACTTTCGCACTAGAACCTCACACTTTGCCACTAGAGCATCACAATTTGGCACTAGAACCTCACACTTTGGCACTAGAGCGTCACACTTTGGCACTAGAGCGTCACACTTTGGCACAAGATTTTTGAACTTTGGCACTAGAGCCTCACACTTTGGCACTAGAGCTTCACACTTTCGCACTAGAACCTCACACTTTGCCACTAGAGCATCACAATTTGGCACTAGAACCTCACACTTTGGCACTAGAGCGTCACACTTTGGCACTAGAGCGTCACACTTTGGCACAAGATTTTTGAACTTTGGCACTAGAGCCTCACACTTTGGTACAAGAGGGCCACACTTTGGCATTATAGCGTCACACTTTGGCACTAGAGCATCACACTTTGGCACTAGAGCGTCACATGTTTGCACTAGAGCGTCACACTTTGGTACTAGAGCGTCACACTTTGGCACTAGAGCTTCACACTTTGGCAGTCGAGCGTCACACTTTGGCACTAGAGCATCACACTTTGGCACTAGAGCATCATAGTATGGCACTAGAGCTTCACACCTTGGCACTAGAGCGTCACACTTTGGCACTAGAGTTCCACACTTTGGCACTAGAGCGTCACACTTTGACAGTAGAGTGTAACACTTTGGCACTAGAGCGTCACACTTTGGCCATAGAGCTTCACACTTTGGCACCTGAGCGTTACTCCTTGGAACTAGAGTGTCACACTTTGGCACTAGAGTGTCACACTTTCGCACTAGAGCGTCACACTTCAGGACTAGAGGTTTGAACTTTGGCACTAGAGCGTCACATTTTGGCACTAGAGCGTCACACTTTGGCAATAGAGTGTCACACTTTGGAACTAGAGCGTCACACTTTGGCACTAGAGTGTCACACTTTGGTACTAGAGCGTCACACTTTGGCACTATAGCATCACACTTTGGCACTAAAGATTCACACTTTGGCACTAGACTGTCACACTTTGGCATTAGATTGTCACACTTTGGCACTAAAGTGTCACACTTTGGTACTAGAGCGTCAGACGTTGGCACTTCACCATCACACTTTGGCACTGGAGTGTCACACTTTGGCACTAGAGCATCACACTTTGGCACTAAAGCTCCACACTTTGGCACTAAGGTGTCACACGTTGGCACTACAGCATCACACTTTGACACTAGAGCATCACACTTTGGCACTAGAGCTCCAAACGTTGGCATTAGAGCATCACACTTTGGCACTAGAACGTCACACTTTGGCACTAGATCGTCACACTTTGACACTAGAGCGTCACACTTTGGCACTAGAGCTGCATAATTTGGTGCTAGAGCGTCAAACTTTGGCACTAGAGCGGCACACTTTGGCACTTGAGCATCATACTTTGGCACTAGAGGTTCACACTTTGGGACTAGAGCGTCATACTTTGGCACTAAAGCATCACACTTTGGCACCAGAGCATTGCACTTTGGCACTACAGCTTCACACTTTGGCACTAGAGCGTCACACTTTGGAACTAGAACGTCCCACTTTGGCACTAGAGAGTCACACATTGGCACTAGAGCATCACACGTTGGCACTAAAGTTTCAAACTTTGGCACTAGAGCGTCACACTTTGGCACTAGAGAGTCACACTTTGACACGAGAGCTTCACACTTTGGCACTAGAGCGTCGCACTTTTGCAATAGAGCATCAGACTTTAGCACTAGAGCGTCACACTTTGGCACTAGAGCGTCACCCTCTGGCACAAGGGCGTCACAGTCTGGGACTATAGTGTCACACTTTGGTACTAGAGCGTCACACTTTGGCACTAGAGCGTCACACTTTGGCACTAGAGCGACAAACTTTGGCACTAGAGCATCACACATTGACACTAGCGATTCACACTTTGGTACTAGAGCGTCACACTGTGGCGCTAGACCTTCACACTTTGGTACTAGAGCATCACACTTTGGCACTAGAGCGTCAGACATTGGCACTAGAGCCTCACACTTTGGCGCTAGAGTTTTGAACTTTGGCACTAGAGCGTCACACTTTGGCACTAGAGTGTCACACTTTCGAAATAGAGTGTTGCACATTGGAACTAGAGCGTCACACTTTGGCACTAGAGCGTCACACTTTGGTAGTAAAGTGTCACACTTTGGCACTAGAGTGTCACACTTTGGTACTAGAGATTCACACGTTGGCACAAGAGCATCACACTTTGGCATTAAAGTGTAACACACTGGCACTAGAGCGTCACACTTTGGCTCTAGAGCTTCAAATTTTGGCATTAGAGCGTCAGACTTTGGCGTTACAGCGTCACACTTTGGCACTAGAGCATCACACTTTGGCACTATAGTTTCAAAACTTTGGCACTAGAGCCTCACATGTTGGCACTAGAACGTCACAATTTGGCACTAGAGCGTCACACTTTGGCACTAGAGCGTCACAGTTTTGCACTAGAGCATCACACTTTGGCACTAGAGCGTCACACTTTGGCACTAGAGCGTCACACTTTGGCACTAGCGCTTCACACATTGGCACTAAAACGTCACACAGTGGCACTAGACCTTCACACTTTGGCACAAGAGCGTCACACTTGGGCACTAGAGCTTCACACTTTGGCACTAGAGCGTCACACTTTGGCACTAGAGCGTCACACTTTGGCACAGGAGCGTCACACTTTGGCACTCGAGCGTCACACTTTGGCACTAGAGTGTCACACTTTGGCACTAGAGCGTCGCACTTTGGCACTAGAGCTCCACACATTGGCACTAGAGCGTCACACTTTGCCACTAGAGCGTCACACGTTGGCACTAGAGTGTAATAATTTGGTACTAGAGCGTCACACTTGGGCACTAGAGCTTCACACTTTGGCATTAGAGCGTCACACTTGGGCACTAGAGCTTCACACTTTGGCATTAGAGCGTCACACTTGGGCACTAGAGCTTCACACTTTGGCATTAGAGCGTCACACTTGGGCACTAGAGCTTCACACTTTGGCATTAGAGCGTCACACTTGGGCACTAGAGCTTCACACTTTGGCATTAGAGCGTCACACTTGGGCACTAGAGCTTCACACTTTGGCATTAGAGCGTCACACTTGGGCACTAGAGCTTCACACTTTGGCATTAGAGCGTCACACTTGGGCACTAGAGCTTCACACTTTGGCATTAGAGCGTCACACTTGGGCACTAGAGCTTCACACTTTGGCATTAGAGCGTCACACTTGGGCACTAGAGCTTCACACTTTGGCATTAGAGCGTCACACTTGGGCACTAGAGCTTCACACTTTGGCATTAGAGCGTCACACTTGGGCACTAGAGCTTCACACTTTGGCATTAGAGCGTCACACTTGGGCACTAGAGCTTCACACTTTGGCATTAGAGCGTCACACTTGGGCACTAGAGCTTCACACTTTGGCATTAGAGCGTCACACTTGGGCACTAGAGCTTCACACTTTGGCATTAGAGCGTCACACTTGGGCACTAGAGCTTCACACTTTGGCACTAGAGCATCACACTTTGGCACTAAAGCTCCACACAATGGCACTAGAGCGTCACACTTTGGCACTACAGCGTCACACTGTGGCACTAGTGCGTCACACTTTGGCACTAGAGCTCCAAACGTTGGCATAAGAGCGTCATACTTTGACACTAGAGCGTCACACTTTGGCACTACAGCGTCACATGTTTGGCATTGGAGCATCACACTTTGGCACTAGACCTTCACACTTTGGCAATAGAACGTCACACTTTGGCACTCGATTGTCACACTTTGGCACTAGAGCGTTACACTTTGGCACTAGAGCTTCATACTTGGGTACTAAAGCGTCACACTTTGGCACTAGAGTGTCCCACTTTGGCACTAGAGAGTCAGACTTTGGCACTAGAGCGTCACACTTTGGCACTTGCGCGACACACTTTGGCACTAGAGCTTCACACTTTGGCACCAAAGCTTTACACTTTGGCACTAGAGCTTCACACTTTGGCACTAGAGCGTCACACTTTGGAACTAGAGCGTCACACTTTGGCACTAGAGCATCACACATTGGCACTAGAGCATCACACGTTGGCACTAGAGTTTCAAACGTTAGCTCAGAGCGTCACACTTTGGCACTAGAGCGTCACACTTTGACACAAGAGCTTCACATTTTGGCACTAGAGCTTCACACGTTGGTACTAGAGCGTCACACTTTGGCACTAGAGCATCACACTTTGACACGAGAGCGACACTCTTTGGTGCTAGAGCGTCACCCTTTGGCACAAGAGTGTCACACTTTAAGACTAGAGCGTCACACTTTGGCAGTAGAGCGTCACACATTGGCACTAGAGTGTCACACTTTGAAACTAGCGCTTCACACTTTTGCAATAAAGCGTCACACTGTGGCACTAGACCTTCACACTTTGGCACTGGAGCGTCACACTTTGGCAGAGGAGAGTCACACTTTGGCACTAGACCGTCACACTTTGGCACTAGAGCCTCACACCTTGGCACTAGATATTCAAACTTTGCAACTAGAGCGTCACACTTTGGCACTAGAGTGTCACACTATGGTACTAGAGCGTCATTCTGTGGTACTAGAGATTTACACTTTTGCACAAGAGCGTCACACTTTGGCACTAGACTGTAACACTTTGGCACTAGAGCGTCACACTTTGGCACTAGAGCTTCAAACGTTGGCACTGGAGCGTCAGACTTTGGCACTACAGCGTCTTACTTGGGCACTAGAGCGTCACACTTTGGCACTAGACCGTCACACTTTGGCACTAGAGCTTCAAACGTTGGCACTGGAGCGTCAGACTTTGGCACTACAGCGTCTTACTTGGGCACTAGAGCGTCACACTTTGGCACTAGACCGTCACACTTTGGCACTGGAGCGTCACACTTTGGCCTTATAGCATCACACTTTGGCACTAGAGCGTCACACCTTGGCACTAGAGCGTCACACTTTGGCACTAGCGCTTCACACTTTGGCACTAGAGCGTCACACTGTGGCACTAGGACTTCATACTTTGGCTCTAGAGCGTCACACTTGGGCACTATAGCTTCACACTTTGGCACTAGAGCGTCACACTTTGGCACTAGAGCGTCACACTTTGGTACTAGAGTGTCGCACTTTGGCACTAGAGCATCACATTTTGGCACTTGAGCTCCACAATTTGGCACTATAGCGTCACACTTTGGAACTACAACATCACACTTTGGCACTAGAGTATCACACTTTGGAACGAGAGCTCCAAACGTTGGCATTTGAGCGTCACACTTTGGCACTAGAGAGTCACACATTGGCACTAGATTGTCACACTTTGGCACTAGATCATACCACTATTGCACTAGAGCATCACACTTTGGCACTAGAGTGTCACACTTTGGCACTAGAGCTTAACAATTTGCTACTAGAGCGTCACACCTTGGCACTAGAGCGTCCCACTTTGGCACTAGAGCGTCAACCTTTGGCACTAGAGCGGCACACTTTGGCACTTGGACGTCACACGTTGGCACTAGAGCTTCACACGTTGGCACTAGAGTGTCACACTTTGGAACTAGAGCGTCACACTTTGGCACTAGACCGTCACACTTTGGCACTGGAGCGTCACACTTTGGCACTAGACCGTCACACTTTGGCACTGGAGCGTCACACTTTGGCACTAGACCGTCACACTTTGGCACTGGAGCGTCACACTTTGGCACTAGACCGTCACACTTTGGCACTGGAGCGTCACACTTTGGCACTAGACCGTCACACTTTGGCACTGGAGCGTCACACTTTGGCACTAGAGATCCACACTTTGGCACTAGAGGTTCCAACTTTGGCACTAGAGCCTCACACTTTGGTACTAGAGCATCGCACTTTGGCACTAGAGCGTCACACGTTGGCACTACAGTGTCACACTTTGGCACTAGAGCGTCACACGTTTGCACTAGAGCGTCACACTTTGGCACTAGAGCGTCACACTTTGGCACTAGAGCTTCATACTTTGGCACTCGAGCGTCAAATGTTGGCACTAGAGCATCACACTTTGGCACTAGAGCATCAGGATTTGGCAATAGAGCTTCACACCGTGGCACTAGAGCGTCACACTATGGCACTAGAGTTCCACACTTTGGCACTAGAGCGTCACACTTTGACAGTAGAGCGTCATTCTTTGGCACTAGAGCGTCACACTTTGGCACTAGAGCTTCACACGTTGGCACTAGAGCAACACTCCTTGGAACTAGAGCGTCACACTTTGGTACTATATTGTCACAGTTTGGCAATAGAGCGTCACACTTTGGCAGTAGAGTTTCGAACATTGGCACTAGAGCGTGCCATTTTGGCACTAGAGCATCACACTTTGGCAATAGAGTGTCGCACTTTGGAACTAGAGCGTCACACTTTGCCACTAGAGCGTCACACTTTGGTACTAGAGTGTCATACTTTGGCACTAGAGATTCACATTTTGGCACTAGAGCCTCACACTTTGGCACTAAAGTGTCACACTTTGGCACTAGAGCGTCACACTATGGCACTAAATCTTCAAACGTTGGTACTTGAGCATCAGACATTGGCACTACAGCGTCACACTTTGGCACTAGACCGTCACACTCTGGCACTAGAGCATCACACATTGGCACTCGAGCTCCACACTTTGGCACTAGAGCGTCACACTTTGGCACTACAGCGTCACACTTTGGCAATAGAGCGTTCAACTTTGGCACTAGAGCTCCAAACTTTGGCACTAGAGCGTCACACTTTGGCACTAGAGCGTCACACGTTTGCACTGGAGCATCACACTTCGGCACTAGACCGTCACACTTTGGCACTAGAGTTCCACACTTTGGCACTAGAGCGTCACACTTTGGCACTAGAGCGTCACACGTTTGCACTGGAGCATCACACTTTGGCACTAGACCGTCACACTTTGGCACTAGCGCTTCACACTTTGGCACTAGAGCGTCACACTGTGGCACTATACCTTCACACTTTGGCACTAGAGCTTCACACTTTGGCACTAGAGCCTCATGCTTTGGCACATGAGAGTCAAACTTTGGCACTAGAGCGTCACACTTTGGCACTAGAGCGTCAAAGTTTGGCACTAGAGCATCACACTTTGGAACTAGAGCATCACGCTTTGGCACTATAGCGTCACAGTTTGGCACTAGAGCCACACACTTTGGCACTAGAGTTTTGAACTTTGGCACTAGAGCGTCACACTTTGGCACTAGAGCGTCACACTTTTGCAATAGA
>SZWC01007552.1:91082-107114 GCA_023375785.1 Penium margaritaceum
TCACACTTTGGCACTAGAGCGTCACACTTTGGCACGAGAGCATCACACTTTGGTACTAAAGCTCCACACTTTGGCACTAGAGCGTCACATTTTGGCACTAGAGCGTCACACTTTGGCACTAGAGCGTCACACTTTGGCAATAGAGCTCCAAACGTTGGCATTAGAGCGTCACACTTTGGCACTACAGTGTCACACTTTGGCCCTAGAACGTCACACGTTTGGCATTAGAGCATCACACTTTGGTTCTATACCTTCACAGTTTGGCACTAGAACGTCACACTTTGGCACTAGATTGTCACCCTTTGGCACTAGAGCGTCACATTTTGGCACTAGAGCTTCATACTTTGGTACTAGAGCGCCATACTTTAGCACTAGAGCGTCCCACTTTGGCACTAGAGTGTCACACTTTGGCACTATAGCGTCACACTTTGGCACTTGAGCGTCACACTTTGGCACTAGAGCTTCACACTTTGGCACTAGAACGTCATACTTTGACACTAGAGCTTCACAAGTTGGCACCAGAGCATTACACTTTGGCAGTAGAGCTTTACACTTTGGCACTAGAGCGTCACACTTTGGAACTAGAGCGTCACACTTTGGCATTAGAGCGTCACACATTGGCACTAGAGCATCATACCTTGGCACTAGAGTTTCGAACGTTGGCACTAGAGCGTCATACTTTGGCACTAGAGCGTCACACTTTGACACAAGAGCTTCACACTTTGGCACTAGAGCTTCACACTTTGGCACTAGAGCGTCACACTTTGGCACTAGAGCATCACAGTTTGGCACTGGAGCTTCACACTTTGGCACAAGAGCGTCACCCTTTGGCACAAGAGCGTCACACTTTGGGATTATAGTGTCACACTTTGGCACTAGAGCGTCTCACTTTGGCACTAGAGCGTCACACGTTGGCACTAGCGCTTCACACATTGGCACTAGAGTGTAACACTGTGGCACTAGACCTTCACACTTTGGTCCTACAGCATCACACTTTGGCACTAGAGCGTCACACTTTGGCACTAGAGCCTCACACTTTGGCACTAGAGTTTCCAGCTTTGGAACTAGAGCGTCACACTTTGGCACTAGGACGTCACACTTTCGCAATATAGTGTCGCACTTTGGAACTGGAGCGTCACACTTTCGCACTAGAGCATCACAGTTTGGTACTAGAGCGTCACACTTTGGCACTATAGGGACACACTTTGGCACTAGAGATTCACACTTTGGCACAAATGCGTCAAGCTTTGGCACTATAGTGTACCACTTTGGCACTAGAGCGTCACACTTTGGCACTAGAGCTTCAAACTTTGGCACTAGAGCGTCAGACTTTGGCACTACAACGTCACACTTTGGCACTAGAGCGTCACACTTTGGCACTACAGCATCACACTTTGGCACTAGAGTTTCAAACTTTGGCACTAGAGCCTCACACTGTGGCACTAGAGCGTCACACTTTGGCTTTAGAGTGTCACGCGTTGGCTCTAGAGCATCACACTTTGGCACTAGAGTGTCACACTTTAGCACTAGAGCGTCGCTTTTTGGCACTAGAGCATGACACTTTGGCACTAGCGCTTCACACTTTGGTACTAGAGCATCACACTATGGCAATAGAGCTTCACACTTTGGCACTAGAGCGTCACACTTGGGCACTAGAGCTTCACACTTTGGCACTAGAGCGTCACACTTTGGTACAGGAGAGTCACACTTAGGCAATAGAGCGTCACACTTTCGTACTATAGCGTCACACTTGGGCACTATAGTTTCGAATTTTGGCACTAAAGCCTCACACTTTGGCACTAGAGCATCACACTTTGGCACTAGAGCGTCACACTTTGGCACTAGAGCGTCACACTTTGGCACTAGAGCATCACACTTTGGCACTAGAGATCCACACTTTTGTACTATAGTGTCACACTTTGGCACTACAGCGTCACAGTTTGGCACTAGAGCATCACACTTTGGAACTAGAGCTCCAAACGTTGGCACTAGAGTGTCACACTTTGGCACTAGAGCATCACACTGTGGCACTAGACCTTCACACTTTGGCACTAGAGCGTCACACTTGGGCACTGGAGCTTCACACTTTGGCACTAGAGCATCACAATTTGGCACAGGAGAGTCACACTTTGGCAATAGAGCGTCACACTTTCGTACTACAGCGTCACACTTGGACACTATAGTTTCGAAATTTTGCACTAGAGTGTCACACTTTGGCACTAGAGCATCACACTTTGGCACTAGAGCGTCACACTTTGGCACTAGAGCGTCACTATTTGGCACTAGAGCATCACATTTTGGCACTAGAGCTCCACACTTTTGCACTATAGCGTCATACTTTGTCGCTACAGCAACACACTTTGGCACTAGAGCATCACACTTTGGAACTAGAGCTCCAAATGTTGGCACTAGAGCGTCACACTTTGGCACTCGAGCGTCACACTTTGACACTAGAGAATCACACATTGGCACTAGAGCATCACACTTTGGCACTAGAGCTTCACACCTTGGCACTAGAGCGTCACACTTTGGCACTAGAGTTCCACACTTTGGCACTAGAGCGTCACACTTTGACAATAGAGCGACACACTTTGGCACTATAGTGTCACACTTTGGCACTAGAGCTTCACACATTGGCACTAGAGCGTCACTTCTTGTCAGGAATTTTCGTCCCTCATCATGCCGTTGTGTGAGTGGTGAGGTTGCTGAGATATCGTCAGCTTCAAGGTTCCAGCTCACATACGCGCAAGTGGGCATGAGTGTTGCACCCTTGCAGCACCACACACATATGACCTGCATCATCTGAGTGCACCAGCAACATCGGCATCATCGACGGAGCAGTGCTCACGATGAAGGTGCCGTGAGAAGTTGGTTGGAACAGAAGAAGACATGGAGGGTCAAGGCTGGAGGTCTAGAGCATGGCACAGGGCAAAACAGCCTGTGGCCATGGCTGATGACGAGGCGGCACTTGAGGCCAGCCACTTTGCCATGTGGTAGAGTCTCAGCCATGTGGCTGAGTTTTCGAATAAGATAGACCCAAGCATGGTGTGTGTTCATATGATCTGAGAGTTTATCCTTAAAGTAGGCGATGTGCTGGATCCAACACAATTTGAATCGCAGCAATCGGCCTAGAAATGAGGGAGATATGGCTTGTCAAAGTTGGGTGGTGCAGCCAGCGGGGTTTGGTCGGCTGACCACTCGTCCGTCCGAAAAATAGGTCCGACGGTGAGGAGTTCGACTCCCAGCACGCAGACGAAGGCCAAGGCGCCCCTTGGGGGATGTAAGACCAATATCCCATGGTTCATTGGAGCCATGGGCGCCTCGGAAAGGCGGCATGATGCCTCATTGGCGACCAGGGCGCTTCGGACACCCGTCATTCACGCTGGTGGTGTGACAGACGGCTGAGTTTCAATGATGCACATGGGAGAGCATAGCGGACGCTACGCTGCTCCGAATCGCGCGCGGTTTGGTGCGTTGGAAAGCTTGTGACAAGCAATATAAGTAGTCAAATCATGTACGTGTCCATTAAGTGACTCAAAACGACGTCATTTCCGTCCGAAGTAACCCTCCTGCGTTCAGCCATGGTTCTGCTCATGTCACCTCTCACATTCGGTGCGGCGACCCAAAGCGCACCGTCAGTAAAAACCGCCGTTGCTCACCATGCCTCAAGCTCCCACTCCTGTGAGAGCTGCGTGCCCGGTCGAGGACAGTCAGGAGGCGATTTCCGACACTCCTTGGAACTAGAGTGTCACACTTTGGCAATAGAGTGTCACACTTTGGCACTAGAGCGTCACACTTTGGCACTAGAGTTTCGAACTTTGGAACTAGAGCGTCACATTTTGGCACTAGAGAATCACACATTGGCAATAGAGTGTCGCACTTTGGAACTAAAGCATCACACTTAAGCACTAGAGCGTCACACTTTGGTACTACAGCGTCACACTTTGGCACTAGAGCATCACACTTTGGCACTAGAGATTCACACTTTGGCACTAGAGCGTTAGACTTTGGGACTAGCGTGTCACACTTTGGCACTAGAGCGTCACACTTTGGCACTAGAGCTTCAAACTCTGGCACTAGAGCGTCAGACCTTGGCACTACAGCGTTACACTTTGGCACTAGAGCATCACACTTTGGCACTAGAGCATCACACTTTGGCACTAGAGCTCCACACCTTTGCACTAGAGCATCAATCTTTGGCACTGCAACATCACACTTTGGCACTAGAGCGTCACACTTTGGCACTAGAGCTCCAAACCTTGGCATTAAAGCGTCACAATTTGGCACTAGAGCGTCACACTTTGGCACTAGAGCGTCACACGTTTGGCACTAGAGCTTCACACTTTGGCACTAGACCTTCACACTTTGGCACTAGAACGTCACACTTTGGCACTAGATCGTCACACTTTAGCAATAGAGCGTCACACTTTGGCAATAGAGCTTCATACTTTGGTACTAGAGCGTCACACTTTGGCACTAGAGCGTCCCCGTTTGGCACTAGAGCGTCACACTTTGGCACTAGAGCGTCACACTTTGGCACTTGAGCGTCACACTTTGGCACTAGAGCTTCACACTTTGGCACTAGAGCGTCATACATTGGCACTAGAGCTTTACACTTTGGCACCAGAGCGTTACACTTTGGCACTAGAGCTTCACACTTTGGCATTAGAGCGTTACATTTTGGAACTAGAGCGTCACACTTTGGCACTAGACCGTCACAGATTGGCACTAGAGCATCACACGTTGGCACAACGGTTTCGAAATTTGGCACTAGAGCGTCACACTTTGGCACTAGAGCGTCCCACTTTCACACAACAGCTTCACACTTTGGCACTAGAGCTTCACACTTTGGCACTAGAGCGTCACACTTTGGTACTTGAGCATTGCACTTTGGCACTAGAGCGTCACACTTTGGCACTAGAGCGTCACACTTTGGCACTAGAGCGTCACACTTTGGCACTAGAGCATCACACTTTGGCACTAGAGCGTCACACTCTGGCACTAGCGCTTCACACGTTTGCACCAGAGCGCCACACTGTGGCACTAGACCTTCACACTTTGGTAATTGAGCGTCACACTTTGGCACTAGAGCTTCACACTTTGGCACTAGAGCGTCATACTTTGGCACAGGAGAGTTACACTTTGGCAC
This sequence comes from Penium margaritaceum, assembly GCA_023375785.1. Taxonomy (NCBI): domain Eukaryota; kingdom Viridiplantae; phylum Streptophyta; class Zygnematophyceae; order Desmidiales; family Peniaceae; genus Penium; species Penium margaritaceum. Next base: position 96,232 of record SZWC01007552.1, read on the forward strand.
TAGAGCGTCACACTTTGGCACTAGAGTGTCACACTTGGGCACTAGAGTTTCGAACTTTGGCACTAGAGTGTCACACTTTGGCACTAGATTGTCACACTTTGGCACTAGAGCCTCACACTTTGACAATAGAGTTTCGAGCTTTGGTACTAGAGCGTCACACTTTGGCACTAGAGCATCACAATTTTGCAATAGAGCGTCGCAATTTGGAACTAGATCGTCACACTTTGGCACTAAAGCGTCACAATTTGGTAGTAGAGCGTCACACTTTGGCACTAGAGCGTCACACTTTGCCACTTGAGATTCACACTTTGGTGCAAGAGCGTCACACTTTGGCACTAGAGTGTAACACTTTGGCACTAGAGCGTCACACTTTGGCACTAGAGCTTCAAACTTTGGAATTAGAGCGTCAGACTTTGGCACTACAGGATCACACTTTGGCGCTAGAGCGTCACACTTTGGCACTAGAGTATCACACTTTGGCACTAGATTTTCAAACTTTGGCACTAGAGCCTCACACTTTGGCACTAGAGCGTCACACTTTGGCACTAGAGCGTCACACTTTGGCACTAGAGCGTTGCACTTCGGCACTAGAGCATCACACTTTGGCACTAGAGCGTCACACTTTGGCACTAGAGCGTTGCACTTCGGCACTAGAGCATCACACTTTGGCACTAGAACGTCACACTTTGGCACTAGCGCTTCACACTGTGTCACTAGAGCATCACACTGTAGCACTAGACCTTCACACTTTGGCACTAAAGCGTCACACTTGGGCACTAGAGCTTCACACTTTGGCACTAGAGCATCACACTTTGGCACAGGAGAGTCACACTTTGGCACTAGAGCGTCACACTTTGGTACTAGAGGGTCACACTTGGGCACTATAGTTTCGAACTTTGGCACTAGAGCATCACACTTTGGCACTAGAGCGTCATACTTTGGCACTATAGCGTCACAATTTGGCAGTAGAGCGTCACACTTTGGCACTAGAGCATCACAATTTGGCAATAGAGCTCCACACTTTGGCACTATACCTTCACACTTTGGCACCACAGCGTCACACTTTGGAAGTAAAGCGTCACACTTTGGCACTATAGCGTCCAACCTTGGCACTAGAGCGTCAACCTTTGGCACTTGAGCATCACACTTTGGCCCTTGGACGTCACACTTTGGCACTAGAGGCTCACACTTTGGCTCTAGAGCGTCACACTTTGGAATAAGAGCGTCACACTTTGGCACTAGAGCGTCACACTTTGGCACTAGAGTGTCACACTTTGGCACTAGAGCGTCACACATTTGGCAATGGAGTGTCACACTTTGGAACTAGAGCGTCACACTTCGGCACTAGAGCGTCACACTTTGGTACTAGAGGGTCACACTTTTGCACTGGAGCGTCACACTTTGGCACTAGAGATCCACACTTTGGCACTAGAGCTTCACACATTGGTACTAGAGCGTCATGCTTTGGCACTAGAGGGTCAAACTTTGGCACTAGAGCGTCATACTTTGGCACTAGAGCATCACACTTGGGCACTAGGGTTTTGAACTTTGGCACTAGAGCCTCGCACTTTGGTATTAGAGCGTCACACTTTGGCACTAGAGCGTCACACTTTGGCACTATAGCGTCACACTTTGGCACTAGAATGTCACACTTTTGCACTAGAGCGTCACACTTTGGCACTAGAGTATCACACTTTGGCACTAGAGCTTCACACATTGGCACTGGATCGTCACACTTTGGCATTAGAGAATCACACTTTGGCACTTGAGCATCACACTTTGGCACTAGAGCTTCACACCTTGGCACTAGAGCGTCACACCTTTGCACTAGAGTTCCACTCTTTGGGACTGGAGCGTCACACTTTGACAGTAGAGCGTCACATTGACACTAGAGTGTCACACTTTGGCACTAGAGCTTCACACTTTGGCACTAGAGCGTCACGCCTTGGAACAAGAGCGTCACTCTTTGGCACTATAGTGTTTCATTTTGGCACTAGAGCGTCACACTTTGGCACTAGAGTCTCGAATTTTGGCACTAGAGCATCACATTTTGGCACTAGAGCGTCACACTTTGGCAATAGGGTGTCGCACTTTCGAACTAGAGCGTCACACTTTGGCACTAGAGCGTCACACTTTGGGACTAGAGCGTCATACATTGGCACTAGAGCATCACACTTTGGCACTAGAGATTCACACTTTGGCACTAAAGCGTCACACGTTGGCACTAAAGTGTCACACTTTGGCACTAGAGTGCATACTTTGGCACTAGAGCTTCAACCTTTGGCACTAGAGCGTCACACTTTGGCACTGCAGCGTCACACTTTGGCACTAGAGCGTCACACTTTGGCACTAGAGCTCCAAACGTTGGCATAAGAGCGTCACACTTTCGCACTAGAGAATCACACTTTGGCACTAGAGCGTCACACGTTTGGCACTAGAGCATCACACTTTCGCACTAGACCTTCACACTTTGGCACTAGAACGTCACACTTTGGCACTAGATCGTCACAGTTTGCCACTACAGTGTGACACGTTGGCACTAGAGCATCACACTTTGGCACTAGAGCTCCAAACGTTAGCATTAGAGCATCACACTTTTGCACTAGAGAATCACACTTCGGCACTAGAGCGTCACACGTTTGGCACTAGAGCATCACACTTTCGCACTAGACCTTCACACTTTGGCACTAGAACGTCACCCTTTGGCACTACATCGTCACAGTTTGGCACTACAGCATCACACTTTGGCCCTAGAGCTTCATACTTTGGTACTAGAGTGTCACACTTTGGGACTAGAGCGTCCCACTTTGGCACTAGAGCGTCATACATTGGCACTAGAGCGTCACACTTTGGCACTTGAGCTTCACATTTTGGCACTAGAGCTTCACACTATGGCACTAGAGTGTCACACTTTGGCAATAGAGCTGTGCACCTTGGCACTAGAGTGTCACACTTTGGCACTAGAGCATCCCACTTTGGCACTAGAGCATCACACTTTGGCACTAGTGCTTCACAGTTTAGCACTAGAGCGTTACACTTTGGTACTATAGCGTCACACTTTAGAACAAGATCGTCACACGTTGGTACTAGAGCTTCACACTTCCACACTAGAGCTTCACACTTTAGCACTAGAGCATCACACTTTGGCACTAGAGCGGTACACTTTGGCACTAGAGCTTTGCAGTTTGGCACTAGAGAGTCACACTTTGGCACTAGAGCATCGCACTTTGGCACTAGAGCGTCCCAATTTGGCACTAGAGCGTCACACTTTGGCACTATAACGTCACACTTTGGCACTAGAGCATCACACTTTGGCACTAGAACGTCCCACTTTTGCACTAGAGCGTCACACTGTGGAACTAGACCTTTACACTTTGGCACTAGGTTGTTACACTTTGGTACTAGAGCTTTGCACTTTGGCACTAGAGCATTACAGTTTTGCACTAGATAGTCACACTTTGGCTCTAGAGCGTCACACTGTGGCACTAAAGCATCACACTTGGGCACTAGAGTTTCGTATTTTGGCACTAGAGCGTCACACTTTGACACTAGAGCATCGCAAGTTAGCACTAGAGTGTCACACTTTGGCACTAGAGCGTCACACTTTGGCACTAGACCTTCACACATTGGTACTAGATCTTCACACATTGGTACTAGAGCATCCCAGTTTGGCACTAGAGCATCACACTTCGGCACTAGAGGGTCACACTTTGGCACTTGAGTGTCACATGTTGGCACTAGAGCTTCACACTTTGGCACTAGAGCGTCACACTTTGGAACTAGAACGTCACACTTTGGCACTCGAGTGTCACACTTTGGCACTAGAGCATCACACTTTGGTACTAGAGTTTCGAACCTTGGTACTAGAGCGTCACACTTTGGTACTAGAGCATCACACTTTGGCAATAGAGTGTCGCACTTTGGAACTAGAACGTCATACTTTGGCACTAGAGCGTCACACTTTGGTACAAGAGCGTCACACTTTGGCTCTAGAGCGTCACACTTTGGCTCTAGAGCTTCAGACTTTGGCACTAGAGCTTCACACCTTGTCACAAGACCATCACACCTTGGCACGGGAGAGTCACACTTTGGCACTACAGGATCACACTTTGGCACTGGAGCGTCACACATGGGCACTATAGTTTCAAACTTTGGCACTAGAGCGTCAGACTTTGGCACTAGAGCGTCACATGTTGCCATTAGAGCGTCACACTTTGGAACTAGAGCATCACACTTTGGCACTAGGGCTCCACACTTTGGCACTAGTGTGTCACACTTTGGCACTACAACGTCACACTTTGGAACTAGAGCATCACAATTTGGAACTAGAGCTCGAAATGTTGGCACTAGAGCGTCACAATTCAGTACTAGAGTTTCACACTTTGGCACTACAGCTTCACACTTTGGCACTAGAGCGTCACACTTTAGCACTAGAGCTTCAAACTTTGAAACTAGAGAATCACACTTTGGCACTACAGCTTCACATTTTGGCACTAGAGCGTCACACTTTGGAACTAGAGGGTCACACTTTCCCACTAGAGCATCGCACTTTGACACTAGAGCATCATACTTTGGCACTAGATTTTCGAACATTGGCACTAGAGCGTCACATTTTGGCACTAGAGCGTCACTCTTTGGCAATAGAGTGTCACAATTTTGGAGTAGAGCGTCACACCTTGGCACTAGAGAGTCACACTTCGGTACTAGAGCGTCACACTTTGGCATTAGAGCATCACACTTTGGCACTAGATATTCACACTTTGGCACTAGAGCGCTACACTTTGGCACTAGAGTGTCACAGTTTGGCACTAGAGCGTCACACTTTGGCACTAGAGCTTCACACTTTGGCACCAGAGCGTCAGACTTTGGCACTATAGCGTCACACTTTGGCACTAGAGCGTCACACTTTGGCATTAGAGCATCATACTTTGGCACTATACGTTTGAACTTTGGCACTAGCCCCTGGCACTTTGGCACTAGTGTGTCACACTTTTGTACTAGAGCAGCACACGTTGGCACTAGAGCATCACACTTTGGCACTACAGCGTCACACCTTGGCACTAGAGCATCACACTTTGGCACTAGAGGGTCACACTTGGCACTAGCGCTTCACACTGTGGCACTAGAGCGTCACACTTTGGCACTAGGCCTTCACACTTTTGCACTAGAGCGTCACACTTTGGCACTAGAGCTTCACACTTTGCTTCTAGAGCGTCACACTTCGGCACTAGAGCGTCACACTTTGGCACTAGAGCTTCACACTTTTGCACTAGAGCGTCACACTTTGGCACTAGAGCTTCACACTTTGCTTCTAGAGCGTCACACTTCGGCACAGGAGAGTCACACTTTGGCACTAGAGCGTCACACTTTGGCAATAGAGCGTCACACTTGGGCACTAGAGTTTCGAACTTTGGCACTAGAGCGTCACACTTTGGAAGTTGAGTTTCAGAGTTTGGCACTAGAGCGTCACACTTTGGAACTAGAGCGTCACACTTTGGAACTAGAGTGTCACACTTTGGCACTAGAGCGTCACACTTTGGCACTAGAGCGTCATACTTTGGCAATAGAGTGTCACACTTTGGAACTAGAGCGTCACACTTTGGCACTAGAGTGTCACACTTTGGTACTAGAGCGTCACACTTTGGCACTAGAGATTCACAGTTTGGCACTAGAGCGTCACACTTTGGCACTATAGTATCACACTTTGGCACTAGAGCGTCACACTTTGGCATTAGAGCTTCAACCTTTGGCACTAGAGCGTCAGACTTTGGCACTACAGCGTCAAACGTTGGCACTAGAGCGTCACACTTTGACACAAGAGCATCACATTTTGGCAGTAGAGTTTCAAACTTTGGCAGTATAGCCTCACACTCAGGTACTAGAACGTAACACTTTGGCGATAGAGCGTCACAATTTGGCACTAGAGCGTCACACTTTGGCACGAGAGCGTCACACTTTGGCACTAGAGCATCACACTTTGGCACTAGAGCGTCACCCTTTGGCACTAGCGCTTCACACTTTGGCACTAGAGCGTCACACCGTGGCACTAGACCTTCTCACTTTGGCACTATAGCATCACACTTTGGCACTAGAGCTTCACACTTCGGCACTACAGCATCACAGTTTGGCATAGGAGAGTCACAATTTGGCACTTGAGAGTCACACTTTGGCACTAGAGTGTCACTCTTGGGCACTAGAGTTTCAAACGTTGGCACTAGAGCGTCATACTTTGGCCCTAGAGCGTCACACTTCGGCACTAGAGCGTCACACTTTGGCACTAGAGCGTCACATTTTGGCACTAGAGCATCACACTTTGGCACTAGAGCTCCACACTTTGGCACTAGAGCGTCACACTTTGGCACTACGGCGTCACACTTTGGCACTAGAGCATCACACTTTGGAACTAGAGCTCCAAACGTCGGCACTAGAGTGTCATGTTAGAAGAATGCAGGCATGGGAACAGCAGAAGCAGAAGCAGGCAGAAGCATCGGAACACGCATCAGCGAAGTGGCGGAAGCGAGAGCGGTTCCGAGGAGTTAGTCACAGGACTTGAAAGAGATCGGGGAGTAAGGAACGGGAGGTAGACGAGTATTGAGAAAGGAAGCAAGAGCGAGTTGAGTGATGGCTGATTGAGCGAAGGAGCGAGAGTGACGGATCAAAGAACCGAGAGCTGTGAGAGGCTGGCGAAGACAAGGTGCGAGCTGAGCCAAGACACGGCGGCAAAGCAGCGGAACCGAAGGGAACAGGATGGACAAAACTGTTCTGGTTAACTCGAGGGAATGAACATCCCCGGTGTAAAAGGTCAGAACAGGACAAGAATGCTAACCAACGATTTCTTTCCACTAGCCGGATGCGAGTGAGAGGTGTCACTTTATTAGGGGATAACTTGACAGTGAGGTCCGAACGGTCAGGTGACCAGAGACCCGTTAGTCAAGGTGGTTCAGTGACTGGACCTGAACCATTATTTTGAAGAGAATTCTATGACCATAGACCTGCACGGAGTCAGTTTCGTGAGGATATTCCAACACCCCCCTTGAAACTGACGCAGTGCAAGTTGTGGGGTCTGAGATGTGAGTCAGAAGCAGTTCCACCATTTCCGTGTCAGTGAGGTGAGGGTGCAGGTGGAGCTGGAGGACTGGGTAGAAGGTGAAGGGGTGGCATGTCTGGGATCTCATGGAGGTCTTCCACGGTGATCCTTCCTGGTTGACTTGTTCTCCATCGATATCCTCGTCGTAGTCTGCATTCTTGGCATATGGTACTCATGAGACTGGAGATGTCGCTTGAGCAGGGATCATAGGCCCGAAGGATAGAATGAAATGGACGGTCGGTGGTGAGGTACAGAATGACCAGGGCTTGATATTCGGCAAGGAAGTAATCGTTCCAGTATTGCTGAATGCTGAAGGTGGAAAAGTCAACGTGAAAGTAGTCTCGTTGTTTGCTGAAGATGTCCCAGAGTTCAAGACTGCCAAAGCTTGCATCTGCGTGTAATTCCATTGCGGCAAGCCATTCATCATGGTTGATTTCGCCTGAATCGTTGAAGTGAAGAATGGGGATTCTGTGAGCGAGTTTGACAATTCCCTGCTTGATGCGTTTGCCATGTCTCCACCATAGACGCCGTCGTTGAGTAGCTGAACTCTCCCTGGCCGCCATATGTGAGAGTTGCTGGATGATTGGTCACAGGGAGTGGTCAGAGACTTGCCAGGTGCAGCACCCTGTGAGGAGGGCAAAGACTTCTGAGGTTGTAAATTTGTGTACTGAGACGTCGACACAGCTTGTCACGGAACGGGCAATACGACAGGTTGAGATCGTTGAAGAGAGTGGAGAATGAACGAAGGATGAAGGTAGAGGAATGCTGAAGGTCGGAGTGGGCGCAAGGGCAAAACCACGTGCGCTGCAGAAGTTTTTGGCTTGGGTGCAGGTCGTCACAGAACGGGTGATGCGACCGGGCAGATCCTTGTGCCGAGCAGAAGACGATGCGGAAGGAAGTGGTGGACCGATTTGATGATTGAGTGGGTGCAGGGGCGAAACCACGTGCGCTGCTGAAATAGGGGAGTAGGATGCGGCAAGGGGGAGGCAGGTGCCAACCCGCCGCGAGAAATCTGCTACTGGCGTGGGTGCAGGATGCTGCGAAGCGGGCAGCTAGCTCGTGCAGATTCGTGTGCTGGCCGCAGATGCTGATAGTGAGGGGGCGGAAGCTGATGACGGAGTGGGCGCAGGGGCGAGCCGCGTGCGCTGCAGGAAGTTTCGGCGTGGGTGCAGGTCGTCGAGCAATGGGTGATGCGACCGGGCAGATCCTTGTGCCGAGCGGAGGAGCGATGCGGAATCGGGGAAATGCGGAGGCGGCTGATTGCTGAGTGGGCACATGGGTGAAACCACGTGCGCTGTGAGGCGATGTAGATGATGAAGAGTGATGCGGAGGCGGCGCGGATGATGATGAAGCGTGATTTTAAGAGTTGAGAGGAGGCGGATGAAGTTGATGAGGGCAATTCGGAGGAGGCAGAAGGAGGAAGATGGTGAATGATGCGATGGAGACGGGGATCAAGATGACGCAAAGAGATGAATACTGATGATGATGCTGGAGAAGGAAGGTGGGGAGCATGGCAAGTAGAAGATGGAGAGGTGAGAGGCGGCGCGGTATCGAGACAACCACTTGCTCTGCTTTTCAGGAGAGTGACGGCTTGTGCCCTAGTTGGCCCTCGGCGGCCACGAAGACTGGTGGTGTCCAATTTCCTGTTAGCTAGAGGAAGTTGGTTGCAGCGGAGGGAGTCATGCGGCGGACAGCAGCACTGGTCCGCAGATGTCAGGAGAGTGACGGCTTGTTCCCCAGTTGGCTCGTAATGGGAGCAAGGAGACTGGTGGTGTCCGATAACCCAACGGTGGTAGTTCGACTGCTGCTGCTGACAAAGCGAGAAGGCGATGCGAGGAGGCAGCTCAAGATAAAGGATGCAGTGGACTGAGGATAATGAGGTAGAGGTAGCGAATGAGACAGATGAGGGAAGAGGATAAGGACGGAGGTGCTTGCGGAGCCCGAGCAGATGAGTGCCAGTGGTTGGCGAGCGGTAGGAAACTTCCAGGTAGTTGACGACAGGCGGCGGCTCGGGAGCTACGTGCGGCTGTTGTGGACATCGAGTCACCAAGAGTCAGCCGCGGGCGCGGAATGGGCACAGGGCTTTCTCAGGATGGTGTAGCGTTTCTTCAGTGTGAGGAATACTCCAGGCGGTACTGCTGATGTCAGCTGCTGACAAAGTAGAGAGATGCGAAGCGACGGTAGCGGCGGTAGAGGAATGCAGATTAAGGTGATGGAGTAAGGATGGCGGCAGAGCGATGACGAGGTAACGGGGCACCAGGTGATGTCGCCTGATGCTCTGATACCATGTCAGAAGAATGCAGGCATGGGAATAGCAGAAGCGGAAGCAGGCAAAAGCATTGGAACACGCATCAGCAAAGTGACGGAAGCAAGAGCGGTTCCGAGGATTTAGTCATAGATCTTGAAAGAGATCAAGGAGTAAGGAGCGCGAGGTACACGAGCTGCTAAGAAAGGAAGCGAGAGCGAGTTGAGTGATGGCTGACTGAGCGAAGGAGCGAGAGTGACGGAGCGAAGAACTGAGAGCTGTGAGAGGCTGACGAAGACAAGGTACGAGCAGAGCAAAGACACGGTGGTGAAGCCGCGGAACCGAAGGGAACAGGATGGACATAACTGTTCTGGTTAACTCGAGGGAATAAAAATCCTCGATATAAAATGTCAGAATAGGACAAAAATGCTAACCAATGGCTTCTTTCTGCTAGCCAGACGCGAGTGACAGGTGCCACTTTATTAGGGCAAAACTTGACAGTAAGGTCCGAACTGTCAGGTGACCAGAGACCCGTTAGTCAAGGTGGTTCGGTGACTGGACCTGAGCCATTATTCAAAAGAGAATTCTCAGACCATAGACGTGCACGGAGTCAGTTTCGAGAGGATATTCCAACACGTCACACTTTGGAACTAGAGCGTCACACTTTGGCACAAAAGCGTCACAATTTGGCACTAAAGCGTCATACTTTGGCACTATAGTTTCGAACTTTGGCACTAGAGCGTCACACTTTGGCACTAGAGCGTCACACGTTGGCAATAGAGTGTCACACTTTGGAACTAGAGCGTCACACTTTGGCACTAGACCGTCACACTTTGGCACTAGAGCATCACACTTTGGAACTAGAGCATTACACTTTAGCACTAGAGACACATTTTGGCACTAGTGCGCCACACTTTGGCACTAGAGTGTCACACTTTGGCACTAGAGCGTCACACTTTGGTACTAGAGCGTCACACATTGGCACTAGAGTGTCACACTTTGGCACTAGAGCGTCACACTTTGGAACTAGAGCGTCACACTTTGGCACTAGAGTGTCACACTTTGGCACTAGAGCGTCACACTTTGGTACTAGAGCGTCACACATTGGCACTAGAGTGTCACACTTTGGCACTAGAGCGTCACACTTTGGAACTAGAGCGTCACAATTTGGCACTAGAGTATCACACTTTGGCACTAGCGCTTCACACTTTGGCATTAGAGCGTCACACTGTGGCCCTAGACCTTCACACTTTAGCACTAGAGCGTCACAATTTGGCACTAGAGCTTCACACTTTCGCACTAGAGCGTCACACGTTGGCACAGGAGAGTCACATTTTGGCACTAGAGCGTCACACTTTGGCACTAGAGCGTTACAATTGGGCACTAGAATTTCAGACTTTGGCACTAGAGCGTCACACGTTGGCACTAGAGCGTCACACTTTGGCACTAGAGCGTCATCTTTGGAACTAGAGCGTCGCACTTTGGCACTAGACTTTCAAACTTTGGCCCTAGAGCGTCACACTTTGGCACTAGAGGTTCAAACTTTGGCAC
>SZWC01007553.1:71185-84339 GCA_023375785.1 Penium margaritaceum
ACAGGTTCAAGGAGTTCAAGGCCATGGTGGAGAACCAGACTGGAAAGAAAATCAAGGCGCTGCGCAGCTACCGCGGGGGAGAGTACCTCAGCAAGGAGTTTCAGGACTACTTTGCAGTAGCACACATCAAGGCGTAGTGTACTGCGCCATAATTGCTGTTGGAACTTGAGGAGAGAGGGAGCCTTGGAGCAGCGAGCATGTGTGATTGGAAGGGCATCACTTGTGCTGAAGAATGGTTGTTCAATCACTCAAAATGATGGAGTACATATAGAGCTAGAGCTTGGGCAAGTCAGCCCTCTCACAAGGCACACCACTTAGTCATGGAGGCTAAGGCTCACACACTAGAGTCCATAATCTCAGACAAGGGAGGAAATCAGCCTAGCAATCAGGCTGACCACTCACACATGACCTAGAGAGCTAGAAAATGCTCTCATGGCACACTCCTAGTGGTCACATAACCCACAAACCCATGGAGAATAGCCATGTGTCCATGGCTAGTACACAAGGATCTCACCTCATCTAAAAAGTAAAGAGAGGTACCTTCATCCTAGTCAGCACACTCTGACAAGGCAATCCTAAGACCAAGGACCTTTTTGGATAGTTCTCCCATCAGGTCTTGATCTTGGACCTCTTGCCTAAGGCATGGAGCAATCACCCATGCCCACCCAGACATCGACGGTCCATGACCCCTAAAACTTCGAAAATTCATATCTCATAATCCGACTGTTCGATCGGCCTCAAACTTGGACCGTAGGTATTTTGCCACCTGATCTTTCCAATGGTGAAGTAGAATTGGCGATCGGAGCAGGAATTTGGTACTTTCCTAGAACTTGCTCCTGTGGACCTGAAACCGTGCCAGATGGCTCCTTTCCCAACAATCTCCCACTTTGCCGCAGTCAGAGTGGGCTGAGTCCACATGCCTTCATGCAGAACTGTCGCTTTTCACGGGTCACAGGCTTGGTGTAGAAATCAGCGACCAACTTGCTGGTTGGAGTAAACTCCAACTTGATAGCACCCTCCTGCACCATGTGCCTGATGAAATGATATGCGATATCAATGTGCTTGGTGCGTGCATGGTGCTCAGGATTCTTCGCGAGTGCGATTGCGCTCTGGTTGTCGACGCGACAGGAACTGGAACTGATGCACTCCCACTCATCTGTGCCATAAGACGTTGGAGCCAAACTGCTTCCTTGGCTCCAAAGCTGAGAGATACGTACTCAGCTTCTGTACTCGAGGTGGCCACGACCACATGCCGCTTACTGCACCAGCTGATGGCTCCACCATTCATGAGGAACTCATATCCAGAGATGGACTTGCGGTCCTCAGGGTTTGAAGTCCAATCTGCATCTGTGTAGCCGATGATGCTGTTGTCATTGCCGTTGTAGGTGATGCCGATGTTGATGGTTCCAGCAAGGTAGCGGAAGATCCGCTTCACTGCCTTCTGGTGCTCCCGTCCGGGATTAACCATGTGCTGGCTCACAGCGCTCACAGCCTGTGCGAGGTCCGGCCTGGTTGCCACCATCACGTACATGAGACTTCCGACGGCGCTCTGGTACTTCTGCCGCTCAGCTGCATTTGCTTCTCCATTGAAGCTCACGAGGTACTGCCGCGTCTCCAGCGGCGTGCCCATGGGTTTTGCCTCCGCCATGCCAAACCGCTGCAAAACATCCTTAATGTAGCGGCTCTGCTGCAGCGAGAGAGAGAGCGTGTCTTGTGGTCACGCGTGATCTGGATACCGAGGAAGTATGATGCCTCCCCGAGATCAAACATCTGGAAGCGCTCCTGCATGGCTTCCTTGAACTCCTGCAGTGCAGACATGCTGTTGGAAAGGAGGAGCATGTCATTCACGTAGACAATGATGATGAGGATCTCATGCTCATGCTGCCTGCGATACACGCTGTAGTCACACTCGCTGGACTCAAACCCCATGCACTGCAACGCCGCATCCAACTTCTGGTTCCAAGCACGCGACGCTTGCTTGAGGCCGTACACCGACTTCTGCAACTTGCAGACGAGGTGCTCCTGGCCATCCATGACGAACCCCTCCGGCTGCTCCATGTAGATCTCCTCCTCCAAGTCACCATTCAAGAATGCCGTCTTGACATCCATGTGGTGAACCTCGAAGTCTTCAGCTACTGCATAAGAGAGGAGCATGTGCACAGAGGCAAACTTTGCAACAGGGGTAAAAGTTTCTGTGTAGTGGATGCCCTCCTGCAACGAGTAGCCCTTGGCGACCAGCCTCGCCCTTTACATTTCCAGGTTACCATCTGCTCCCCGCTTCTTCTTGAACACCCACTTGCACTTGATCACCTTACGTCCTGGTGGACGCTCAGTCAGCTCCCACGTGCCGTTGTCCAGCTGCAACTGTATCTCGTGCTGCACGGCTTGTGCCGAATCTGTCGCATCCAGTGCAGCCATGGCCTCCTTGTATGATGTTGGCTCATCTGAATCTGCTGCAACTGCGACGTTCATCTGTTCTGGTTTCTGCGGCATCCAGAAATGGTCGCGCTTACCAGGCTTGTAACGCATCCTAAGAGGGTACCTGCGACCTGGTACTGGAGCGTTAGCGGGCGGCTGGCGCGGTGCTACTGGCACAACTGTTACTGCTGGTGTTGCTACATCTCCCTCCTCTGCTTCTGTCGATGAGGCTGCTGTATCTGCAACATCAAACATGGGAGAGTAGAGTGATTCTCCCACTGTCACAGTGGAGGAACGATCGGGAGAAACTGGGTGAGGAAGAATTTCTACTCCAACTGTCTCGTCAGCTGCTGGTTCTGCTGCCTCTTCACACACGATGTTGGTGCCGATGACGTTACTCTCGTTGAAGACGACATCCCTGTTGGATCTTGAGGAGAGCGGGAGCCTTGGAGCAGCGAGCATGTGTGATTGGAAGGGCATCACATGTGCTGAAGAAGGGTTGATTGAACAACCGTTCAATCACTCAAAATGATGGGGTACATATAGAGATAGAGCTTGGGCAATTCAGCCCTCTCACAAGCCACGCCACTTAGCCAAGGAGGCTAAGGCTCACACACTAGAGTCCATAATCTCACACAAGGGAGGAAATCAGCCTAGCAATCAGGCTGACCACTCACACACAACCTAGAGAGCTAGAGAATGCTGTCATGGCACACTCCTAGTGGTCACATAACCCACAAAGCCATGGAGAATCGCCATGTGTCCATGGCTAGCACACAAGGATCTGACCTCACCTAAAAGTAAGGAGAGGTCCCTTTATCTTAGTCAGTACACTCTGACAAGGCAATCCTAAGACCAAGGACCTTTTTGGATATTTCTCCCATCAGGTCTTGACCCTGGACCTCTTGCCTTTTTCTTTTCTGAGGCTAAGGCATGGAGCCATCACCCATGTCCACCCAGACATCGACAGTCCATGACCCCCGAAACTTCGAAAATTCATATCTCCCAATCCGATCCGACATTTTGCCACCTCATCTTTCCAATGGTGAGGTCGTATTGGCAATCGGAGCAGGCATCTGGTACTTTTCCGAAACTTGCTCCCGTGGACCTGAAACTGAGCCAGATGACTCCTTTCCCAACAATCTCCCTCTTTGCCGCAGTTAGAGTTGGCTGAGTCTACATGCTTTCATGCAGAACTGCTGCTTCTCACGGGTCACTGGCTTGGTGTAGAAATCAGCGACCTGCTTGCTGGTTGGAGTAAACTCCTGCTTGATAGCACCCTCGTGCACCATGTGCCTCATGAAATGATATGCGATATCAATGTGCTTGGTACGTGCATGGTGCTCAGGATTCTTGGCGAATGCGATTGCGCTCTCGTTGTCGACGCGCATAGGAACTGGAATTGCTGCACTCCCACTCATCTCTGCCATGAGACGTTGGAGCGAAACTGCTTCCTTGGCTCCAAAGCTGAGAGATACGTACTCAGCTTCTGTGCTCGAGGTCGCCACAACCACCTGCCGCTTGCTGCACCAGCTGATGGCTCCACCATTCATGAGGAACACATGTCAAGAGATGGACTTGCGGTCCTCAAAGTTTGAAGCCCAATCTGCGTCTGTGTAGCCGATGATGCTGTTGTCATTGCTGTTGTAGGTCATGCCGATGTTGATGGTTCCAGCAAGGTAGCGGAAGATCCACTGCACTGCCTTCTGGTACTCCGGTCCGGGTTTAGACATGTGCTGGCTCACAACGCTCAAAGCCTGTGCGAGGTCCGGCCTGGTTGCCACCATCAGGTACATGAGACTCCCGATGGTGCTCTGGTACTTCTGCCACTCAGCTGCATTTGCTTCTCCATTGAAGCTCACGAGGTACTGCCGCGTCTCCATCGGCGTGCCGATGGGTTTTGCCTCTGCCATGCCAAACCGCTACAAAACATCTTTAATGTAGCGGCTCTGCTGATGCGAGAGATAGCGTGACTTGCGGTCACGCGTGATCTGGATACCGAGGAAGTATGATGCCTCCCTAACATCAGACATCTTGAAGCACTCCTGCATGGCTTCCTTGAACTCCTCCAGTGAAGACATGCTGTTGGAAAGGAGGAGCATGTCATCCACATAGACAATAATGATGAGGATCTCATGCTCAGGCTGCCAGCAATACACGCTGTAGTCATACTCACTGTACTGAAACCCCATGCACTGCAACGCTGCATCCAACTTCTGGTTCAAAGCACGCGACGCTTGCTTCAGGGCGTACAGCGACTTCTGCAGCTTGCAGACCAGGTGCTCTTGGCCATCCGTGATGAACCCCTCCGGCTGCTCCATGTAGATCTCCTCCTCCAAGTCACCATTCAAGAATGCCATCTTGACATCCATGTGGTGAACCTCGAAGTCCTCAGCTGCTGCATAAGAGAGGAGCGTGCGCACAGAGGCAAACTTTGCAACAGGGGCAAAAATTTCTATGTAGTCGATGCCCTCCTGCTGCGAGTAGCCCTTGGCGACCAGCCTCGCCTTGTACTTTTCCAGGTTACCATCTGCTCCCCGCTTCTTCTTGAACACCCACTTGCACTTGATCACCTTACGTCCTGGTGGACGTTCAGTCAGCTCCCACGTGTCGTTGTCCAGCTGCGACTGTATCTCCTGCTGCACGGCTTGCGCCCAATCTGCTGCATCCGGTGCAGCTATGGCCTCCTAGTATGATGTTGGCTCATCTGAATCTGCTGCAACTGCGACGTTCATCTGTTCTGGTTTTTGCAGCATCAAGAAATGGCCGCGCTCACCAGGCTTGTAACGCATCCTAAGAGGGTACCTGCGACCTTGTGCTGGAGCGTTAGCGGGCGGCTGGCGCGGTGCTGCTGGCACAACTACTGCTGCTGGTGGTGCTACATCTCCCTCCTCTGCTTCTGCCGATGAGGCTGCTATATGTGCAACATCAGACATGGGAGAGTAGACCGATTCTCCCACTGTCATAGTAGAGGAAGGATTGGGAGATACTGGGTCAGGAAGAATTTCTACTCCCACTATCTCGTCAGCTGCTGGTTCTGCTGCCTCTTCACACATGATGTTGGTGCCGATGACGTTGCTCTCGTTGAAGACGATCTCCATGGAGATGATGACGTGGCCTGTATCCCTCTTGTAGAGGCGATACGTCTTGCTTGCCACGTCGTAGCCAATTATCAGCATCTGCGCACTCTTCGCATCCCACTTTTACCGCTTCTCCTTTGGCACGTGCATGTGCGCCAAGCTGCCAAATGCGCGAAGATGACCTACGCTTGGCTTCTTGCCGAACCACGCCTCGTACGGCGTCATCTGCTCCAGCGCCTTAGTTGGACTGCGGTTCTTGATGTAGACCGCAGTGCTCACGGCTTGAGCCCAGAAGTCGTAGCTCAGCTGAGCCGCGTGCAGCATCGAGGGCGCCGACTCCACAATGGTACGGTTGGCGCGTTCTGCTACACCGTTCTGCTGCGGCAAGTACGGCGCGGTACGTTGCGCCTTGATGCCAGCTGCTGCGAGGTAGTCCTAGAATGCCTTGCTCAGGTACTCTCCACCGCGGTCACTGCGCAACGCCTTGATCTTCTTGCCAGATTGGTTCTCCACCATGGCCTTGAACTCCTTGAACCTGTCAAAGCACTGGTCCTTGGAGGAAAGGAAGTACACAGCAGTGTAACGGCTGAAATCATCAATGAAGGTGAGAAAATACCTAGAGCCTCCAAAGCTCTGGGTCTACATCGGTCCGCACAAGTCCGTGTGGACCAGCTCCAACACCTCTTTCGCACGCTCCCCTGCTCTAGAGAACGCCTCGCGGTGTTGCTTCCTCTCCAAACATCCGATGCATAACTACTGCTCAAAGTTAGAGATAGTAGGCAGGTCACGCACCATCTGCTTTGCTTAAAGCTGCTGCAAGGCACGCATGCCAATGTGGCCGTAGCGCGCATGCCAGATCTCGCCATGTGTCGCCTGCACCACTGGTGCAAGACTCTGTTCACGCGCGATCTTGGTCGCCCCCAGCAGGCGGTACATGTCGCCCTCCTTCACCAACTTGGCCAACTCCTCTCCTGTTTCCTTGTTGAGGATGTAGCCATAGTCATCATTGAAGACAACGCGCAGTCCTGTGTTGGTGAGAGAGGACACTAAGAGAAGGTTGAACGCAGCATCAGGCACATACAGCACGCCATGGAAAACTCCCACTTCAATGCCACGCGGGGTCTCCAACCACATCTTGACAATCTCAATCCCCTCAGCATACACCACCCGATCATCACCCAAAGCAATCGGCTCAGGAGGAATGGAGAGCAGCTGTGTGAACGACTCCTTGTGGTGCGTCAGACTCTTGGTACACCCCGAGTCCTTGTACGACGCCAGATCCGCCTTTTCCTTCTGCGACATGTCAGACTTCGTCATGAAGAGGCGGTCGCGCACCTCCTTGGCGATATTCATGTTGCCAAAATGGCGTACGCTAGTCTCGTTCTGCTGGTGCTGCTGCTGCTGCCGTTGCTGTGACTACTGCTACTGTTGCTGTAGACATTCCTGCTTTTGCTGCTGCTGCTGCTGCTCCTTCTGGTCCCTTTTAAACTTGAAGCACTCTTTCTTGTAGTGCTTCTCTTTCTGGCAATACTGGAACTTGCCCTTCTTCTTGCCTCTCTGCTGCCCGGACTGCTGCTGCTGCTGGTTGCGTGAGCCCATGGCCATGAAAGCTGCTTCACTGTTGCTGCTAGCGCCATTGCGCTTTGCTGCATTACGACGTAGTTCCACCTACACCAAATGCGTGCAGATGAAGTCGAGGTCGAGAGTCGGCTGGTTCTCCAACGTCTCTCGTACCGTGTCGTAGATGGTTGGGAGTCCCCTAAGCAAGAGGAGAATGAAGCGCGTCTCTTCCACAGGATTGCCAGCCGCTCTCAACTTTTTCGCCAGCTCCTTTGCCCTGTCCAGATACGCCTCCATCCCTTCACCACCCTGCATTTTCAGCGCCATCATCTTTTCCTCCAAAAGCATGAGGAATGCAGGATCCTTGCTTGCATACTTCTTGCACAACGTGTCCCACCCATCCTTTGTAGTAGCCTTGTTACTTACGTACTGAAGATGCGGGTTGGAGATGGTGTTGACAAGCAACCTGTAGGCCTGCCTGTCCTTCTTCTTCCACTCCTCATACGCCGCTTGTACAACTGCATAAGAACCTGCATCAGCTGCACCCTTTTGCGGCGTCTTCCCCGCCACCACCTGCGCTGCGGTGATGCCTTTTGCTTGTGGAACTGGAGCCGGCTCGTCGCCGCTCACCACCTCCCACAAGCCCATCTCCTCCAAAAGGAGGTGCGTACGGATCTTCCAAAACGTGAAGTTGGCGCGTCCCTCCAGCCTCTCCAAAGGCTGGGCTGCTGTTACAACACCAGCTGCTGCCATTTTGAGCCTTGATGATGCTCAGCGCTGCCCTTGGATGGCGGCGCTACCCCTGCTTCTGCTGCTACTTCTGCCAGAAATCTGTCTGACAGAAAATGGACAGTAGATGCCAGCAGACTGGTAATTTTGAAAAACTGAGCCCACCACTGGAAAATTCAGCTCAAAATCNTTCAGATCGACCCATAAAACAGGGTCATCAACAGGGGATTTTGAAAGATATGCCCTCTTGAAAACAGGGTATGCTTCTGCTCCTACTCTAACTCAGACCAGCCAGCTTGTAAACGCCGTTTCTCCCAAACCAATCAATGGATTATAAATATTTTTCCTTCAATGGAAAGCTTAGAAAAAATTATACAATTCGCATGTGCCACTTTTTAAATTTGACAAAGAAACGAGAGAGTTATGGTCATCACAAGGCGACAGTCTTACTCATAGAGAAGAGTGTAGCCCTGACCGACCTCGTTTTGAGCATTACTCTGGATCCGACTGTTGGATCTTCGTGATCGTGCGCTACTTCGAAAGCTTGTCTCTTGAACTTGAAGATCAAGTGGTCGATTGTCAAATCTGGTGAAGGTTTCACCCCAACCGGTCACTCTCAAAGTGACGGCCTGTGCTGGCTGAAAGTGGCAGAACTTGGCTCTGATACCAAATGTTGGAACTTGAGGAGAGAGGGAGCCTTGGAGCAGCGAGCATGTGTGATTGGAAGGGCATCACTTGTGCTCAAGAATGGTTGTTCAATCACTCAAAATGATAGAGTACATATAGAGCTAGAGCTTGGGCAAGTCAGCCCTCTCACAAGCCATACCACTTAGCCATGGAGGCTAAGGCTGACACACTAGAGTCCATAATCTCATACAAGGGAGGAAATCAGCCTAGCAATCAGGCTGACCACTCACACATGACCTAGAGAGCTAGAAAATACTCTCATGGCACACTCCTAGTGGTCACATAACCCACAAACCCATGGAGAATCGCCATGTGTCCATGGCTAGCACACAAGGATCTCACCTCACCTATAAAGTAAGGAGAGGTACCTTTATCCTAGTCAGCACACTCTGACAAGGCAATCCTAAGACCAAGGACCGTTTTGGATATTTCTCCCATCAGGTCTTGACCATGGACTTCTTGCCTTTTTCTTTTTCTTAGGCTAAGGCATGGAGCCATCACCCATGCCAACCCAGACATCGACGGTCCATGACCCCCGAAACTTCGAAAATTCATATCTCCCAATCCGACCGTTGGATCGGCCTCAAATTTCGACTGTAGACATTTTGCAACCAGATCTTTCTAATGAATAAGTCGGATTGGCAATCGGAGCAGGAATTTGGTACTTTCCTGGAACTTGCTCCTGTGAACCTGAAACCGAGCAAGATGGCTCTTTTCCCAACACTTGCCTTAGCAGAACAGCGTAGCAGAACGCGTCAACTGCACCATCATTCAGTCGGCATGCTCCATGCTGCACGCGGCTTGGTTCACGTACAACTTTTGGACGGAAGCAGTAAGCATTGCAATGTACATCAAGAACCGCAGTCCAACCAAGGCCCTAGAGCAAATGACGCTGTAGGAGGTGTGGTTCGGCAAGAAGCCGAGCGTGAATCATCTTCGCGCATTTGGCAGCTAGGTGCACATGCAGGTGCCAAAGGAGAAGCAACAAAAATGGGACGCGAAGAGCGCGCAAATGCTGATGATTAGCTATAACGTCGCAAGCAAGGCGTATCGTCTCTATGAGAGAGATACAAGCCATGTCATCATCTCCAAGGATGTCATCTTCAATGAGAGCAACGTCATCGGCACCAACATTGTCTATGAAGAGGATGTTGGGAAAGGAGCCATCTGGCTCAGTTTCAGGTCCACAACAGCAAGTTCCAGGAAAGTACCAGATGCCTGCTCCGATCGCCGATCTGACTCCCACATTGCAAGGATCAGGTGGCAAAATGCTCACGGTTCAAGTTTGAGGCCGATCCAACGGTCGGATTGGGAGATATGAATTTTCGAAGTTTCTGGCGTCATGGACCGTTGATGTCTGGGTGGGCATGGGTGATGGCTCCATGCCTTAGCCTGAGAAAAGAAAAAGGCAAGAGGTCCAGGGTCAAGACATGATGGGAGAAATATCCAAAAAGGTCCTTGGTCTTAGGATTGCCTTGTCAGAGTGTGCTGACTAGGATAAAGGTACCTCTCCTTACCTTTTAGGTGAGGTGAGATCCTTGTGTGCTAGCCATGGACACATGGCAATTCTCCATGGGTTTGTGGGTTATGTGACCACTAGGAGTGTACCATGAGAGCATTCTCTAGCTCTCTAGGTCGTGTGTGAGTGGTCAGCCTGATTGCTAGGCTGATTTCCTCCCTTGTGTGAGATTATGGACTCTAATGTGTGAGCCTTAGCCTCCATGGCTAAGTGGTGTGGCTTGTGAGAGGGCTGACTTGCCCAAACTCTAGCTCTATATGTACTCCATCATTTTGAGTGATTGAACAACCATTCTTCAGCACAAGTGATGCCCTTCCAATCACACATGCTCGCTACTCCAAGGCTCCCTCCTTCCCAAGTTCCAACATTTGGTATCAGAGCCAAGTTCTGCCACTTCTAGCCAGCACAGGCCGTCACTTTGAGAGTGACGGTTTGGGGTGAACCCTTCACCAGATTTGACGATTGACCACTGGATCTTCAAGTTCATGGGAATTGTACTATGTTTTTTAAGCTTTCCATCAGTGCAAAAATATTTGCATTCCATCGATTTGTTTGGGAGAAACGTCGTTTACAAACTGGCTGGTCTGAGTTGGAGTAGGAGCAGAAGCATACCCTGTTTTCAAGAGGGCATATCTTTCAAACTCCCCTGTTGACGACCCTATTTTATGGGTCGATCTGAAAGGATTTGAGCTGAATTTTCCAATAGTGGGATCAGTTTTTCAAAATTCCCATTCTGCTGGCACCTACCATCCATTTTCTGTCATACAGATTTCTGGCAGAAGTAGCAACAGAAGCAGGGGTAGCGCCGCCATCCAAGGGCAGCGCTGAGCATCACCAAGGCTCAAAATGGCAGCAGCTAGCATTGTGACAGCAGCCCAGCCTTTGGAGAGGCTGGAGGGACGCGCCAACTTCACGTTTTGGAAGATCCGTACCCGCCTCCTTTTGGAGGAGAGGGGCTTGTGGGAGGTGGTGAGCGGCGACGAGCCGGCTCCACTTCCACAGGCAAAAGGCATCACCGCAGCGCAGGTGGTGGCGGGGCAGACGGCGCAAAAGGGTGCAGCTGATACGGGTTCTTCTGCAGCTGTACCAGCGACGTACGAGGAGTGGAAGAAGAAGGACAGGCAGGCCTACAAGTTGCTTGTTAACACCATCTCCAACCCGCATCTTCAGTACGTGAGTGACAAGGCTACTGCAAAGGAGGGGTGGGACACGTTGTGCAAGAAGTATGAGAGCAAGGATCCTTCATTCCTCATGCTTTCGGAGGAAAAGATGATGGCGCTGAAAATGCAGGGTGGTGAAGGGATGGAGGCGTATCTGGACAGGGCAAAGGAGCTGGCGAAACAGTTGAGAGTGGCTGGGAATCCTGTGGAAGAGACACGCTTCATTCTCCTCTTGCTGAGGGGACTCCCAACCAGCTACGACACGGTGCGAGAGACATTGGAGTGCCAGTTGACTCTCGACTACGACTTCATCTGCACGCATTTGGTGCAGGTGGAACTGCGTCGCAATGCAGCAAAGCGCAATGGCGGCAGCGGCAGCAGTGAAGCAGCTTTCATGGCCATGGGCTCACGCAACCAGCAACAGCAGCAGTCTGGGCAGTAGAGAGGCAAGAAGAAGGGCAAGTGCCACTATTGCCAGAAAGAGGGGCACTACAAGAAAGAGTGCTTCAAGTTTAAGAGGGACCAGAAGGAGCAGCAGCAGCAACATTTAAAGCAGCAATCTCCACAGCAACAGCAACAGCAGCAGCAGTCACAGCAACGGCAGCAGCAGCAGCAGCAGCAGAACCAGACTAGCATGCGCCATTTTGGCAACATGAATGTCGCCAAGGAGGTGCGCGACCGCTTCTTCATGGCGAAGTCTGACATGTCGCAGAAGGAAAAGGCGGATCTGGCGTCGTACAAGGACTCGGGGTGTACCAAGAGTCTGACGCACCACAAGGAGTGGTTCACGCAGCTGCTCTCCATTCCTCCTCGGCCGATTGCTTTGGGTGATGATCGGGTGGTGTATGCTGAGGGGATTGGGATTGTGGAGATGTGGTTGGAGACCCCGCGTGGCATTGAAGTGGGAGTTTTCCATGGCGTGCTGTATGTGCCTGATGCTGCGATCAACCTTCTCTCAGTGTCCTCTCTCACCAACACAGGACTGCGCGTTGTCTTCGATGATCACTATGGCTATATCCTCAACAAGGAAACAGGAGAGGAGTTGGCCAAGTCGATGAAGGAGGGCGACATGTACCGCCTGCTGGGGGCGACCAAGATCCCGCGTGAGCAGAGTCTTGCAGCTGTGGTGCAGGCGACAGATGGCGAGATTTGGCATGCGCGCTACGGCCAGATTTGCATGCGCGCCTTGCAGCAGCTTCAAGCAAAGCAGATGGTGCGTGACCTGCCTACCATCTCTAACTTTGAGCAGCAGGTATGCATCGGATGTTTGGAGGGGAAGCAACACCGCGAGGCGTTCTCTGGAACAGGGGAGCATGCAAAAGAGGTGTTGGAGCTGGTCGACACGGACTTGTGCGGACCGATGCAGACCCAAAGCTTTGGAGGCTCTAGGTGTTTTCTCACCTTCATTGATGATTTCAGCCGTTACACTGCTGTGTACTTCCTTTCCTCCAAGGACCAGTGCTTTGACAGGTTCAAGGAGTTCAAGGCCATGGTGGAGAACCAATCTGGCAAGAAGATCAAGGCGTTGCGTAGCGACCGCGGTGGAGAGTACCTGAGCAAGGAATTCCAGGACTACCTCGCAGCAGCTGGCATCAAGGCGCAGCGTACCGTGCCGTACTTGCCGCAGCAGAACGGTGTAGCAGAACGCGCCAACTGACCATTGTGGAGTCGGCGCGCTCCATGCTGCACGCGGCTCGG
Organism: Penium margaritaceum; assembly: GCA_023375785.1. NCBI lineage: Eukaryota > Viridiplantae > Streptophyta > Zygnematophyceae > Desmidiales > Peniaceae > Penium > Penium margaritaceum. The sequence goes on from SZWC01007553.1 coordinate 84,037, forward strand.
CTGACCTACGACTTCTGGGCTGAAGCCGTGAGCCCTGGGGTCTTCATCAAGAACCGCAGCCCAACTAAGGCGCTGGAGCAGATGACGCCGTACAAGGCGTGGTTCGGCAAGAAGCCAAGCGTAGGACATCTTCGCGCGTTTGGCAGCTTGGCGCACATGCACGTGCCAAAGGAGAAGCGGCAAAAGTGGGATGCGAAGAGTGCACAGATGCTGATGATTGGCTACGACGTGGCAAGCAAGGCGTATCGCCTCTACGAGAGGGATACAGGCCACGTCATCATCTCCAGGGATGTCGTCTTCAAC